>WAAD01017432.1:10892-39824 GCA_013389945.1 Fregata magnificens
CGGCGGGGCCCGCCCCGCCGCCGGGATGCGCTCGCTGCGGCTCAGCGAAACCCCCGGGGAGGCGGCGGCCTTGGGTCAAACGCCGCCGTGCTGAAGGAAACGCCTGTGGCTGAGGGGCTAAAAAGGGCCCACCGGGCCTATGTGAGGAAAGTGGGTTTAGCGGGTCTGTGTGAATGCGTCCTGGCAGCGTTCCCCTTCATCCCTCTTCCCCACGGCATTCCGCATGGAACTGCAGTAAGCCTTCATCGCTCGTAGCATTCGCATTCATCCAGCTGCTTTTAATAGCTAAAGGAGTAATTCTTTGCCCTTTAAAGGTGTTGCTTTCCAAGGTTCCGCACCTTACTAAGCACCGGGGGGCTGCCAGGAAGGTGACAGCCCTAAGGAACAGCGTGAATCTCTCTCCCTTCTTACTATACGTTATTTCTCGCTAATCCACAGCGTCAGAGCGGCTGGCACCCTTGTCTCTTGTGGTCCTTCTGTTGCAGTGCTGTCAACGGATTGAACTGAGGTGGCAAGTGCAGCTCTCCAACCACGGATGCAAATCGCAGTGCTGATCAAATGTTATAAGCCAGTATGTACAGCAGTAAGTCACAGCTTCTGGAGATGAGCTGCTTTTATAGCGATTTGTTCCTGGTTTCATCATCAAAGGCTATTTTAAAAGTTATTCTGGTCTAACTTTAAATATGTAAAGAGGCTTGACTTCATGGGTAGCTGGTTTTGAGAGTCAGTTATCTTTAACGTGAATTAACCGTGCGTGACCAAGTCCAGAGTCAATAAACTTGTGACAGAATTATTCTGTTGATAGCTTCTATGGTATTCTTTTTTGCTGCAAGGAAACATGTTTAGGAGAATTTGTTAATTCTGAATAGCAGTATGATCACTGGAGTTTTCAGAGTTGCCCAGCCATTCCCCTGAAAGTCAGAAAATATGTTGGCATGTATAAAAAAGCCATTTTTTAACAGTAGTCTTTCTGTTAAATTATTTTCAAGGATTCTCTTTAAAATGCCCACATCAGCTATACCCTGCTGTTTTGACATTGTCTTGCATCTCGCTCTTCTTTTTTGGGGGGTGGGAAGTGAACTGACATCTGTTTTTTTGTCAACGCGTTTTCTTCACAACTCTGGTGGATTCTGAACATTTCCCTGTCTCTCAGGCTGTATGAAGATGTGAATATTTGTGAAATAAGCTGTTGGATGACTGTTTTGCCAAAGCAATGGCTTCTCAAGAATTTACTGTAAGTGATTTCTAACACTGTGTACAACTAAGTAGAAAAAAATTAAGAGGCACTGCTGTATTATTTAAACATTTTCTTACTTTTTATTATTTACACATTTTACACGTTTAAAACAGGTATTATACACTCACCAAAAAATGAAAAAATCAAAAACGTGGCAAGATGGAATTCTGAGGATTAGAACTGGCGGAAGTAAGGTGAACAACTCAGATTTAATACCGTTGGATTTAATATCATCTGCTACTGCTGGACTGTCAGTGGCAATCTAGTTGATCCGTGAAATAAAACTAGTTATTTAAAATTCTATTTTTGCCTTGCAGGCTATCTTGTTTGATGATAAAGGACAATGTTTGGAGAGTTTTTTTATAAAATCTCAGGTATGTTTTGTTTGGAGTTATTTTTATGCTTGATCGTGGCTTGTGTTTCAGGAAGCATTTCAAACTCTTGTTTGGTAACTAAGGTAGTACTTTGTCTTACTGCGGATATGAAAGTCTGCTGCAATGCAAATAATGGAAAGCGAAAACAGCTTCTATTTATTGATAAGTCTTATTGTTTTTCCAGAACCAGCGTAGAGGTTTTATGGAATTTTATTCCTTTTGGGTAAAAGCAGGGTATTACAGTGATGTATCAAAGAAGCATAACTTGAAGCTAAGTGCTGACGCTTTCTAGTATATGTATATTTTAATCTAAGTATTTATATGGCAGCTGTGATATACGGGGTGTAAATTTCTGAAGTTTTTACATATAAGTATTTAGAAGGCTATATTTATTTAGAAGACTGTTACTGTTTCTTATATAGCACTATTATGTACACACTGCTGCCTTCTCTTTTCTAGGTGAATGCTGGAGATAATTTAGAAAGTGAACGATATTTGATCACAGTTGAAACGGTAAAAGTGGATGAAAAATCTTTCGAAGATCAGCCAAGGAAAGCAGAAACTCCAGCAGTGGGTAGAAATGGTGTAAAACCTGGTGTTCTGCCTCCAAGACATCCGTCTGTCGGCTTGAAAAGGAAGTTTACAGTACGTCTTTGTTTCAAAAGCTATGTCTGATGTTACCATGCGTTTTAAAACACAAAGGGCACATCTTTTAATGAGTCGTAACTATATAGATAATGTCGTCCTGTCTTTTTGGAACTGTAAGCCACAACGTGTTACCGGTAGCTATTTTTTCCAGAGTTTACGAAATCTGTTTGGTGTAGCAGGATTGCTATTGCTAAGGCTGCAGTGAAAATTGCAAGGACTTGAGATTATTTCTGTACGCCTGTGGAATCGTCCTGTGCTACTTGATCAGAATATATTTTATGGAGCATGCCTTATTTTCAACATTTGATTACAAAATGTGAAGTTGATTTCTGAGTAGAATTAATTCAAGATTTTTCTCCTAGGGTTTCCAAGGGCCACGCCAAGTTGAAAAGAAAATACCAACAACGGAAGATGGAGAAAAACCAACAATGTTGCCTTTGTCTAAGCAGTGTCAGAGTACTTTTCCACCCAAGTTTTACATCACCTCTCCGTTATTTTCTACGATTGGCAAGAAAGATGCAGAAACAAATCTACCTGCAGACTTTCATGAAGATGCGTGTATGGATAATGATAGAGAACACACGTCTCTCTCCTCACTGCCTTCAGCTCCGTTTCTTGACAGATGTGAGGAGACAGAGAAGCAAAACTCTAATGAGTCCGTTGTGAAGCCAGAATCTCCTCTGATTACCGGGCACGCCAAATCTAGTAGTCAGACAGCCGGTCACGGGGCAGCGTCACACAATGTCAGGAGCACAGCACAAATAATAGCTCTTTTGAAGTCTAAACCAACACAAGGATGCAGAGAGCAAACGTCTGAAGTCACAGAATGTCTTTCTAGGTTTCAGGCATCAGGAAACATGGATAGCTTATGTAACAAAAAAAGCACAATCCTACCTGCTTTTTCAGGCAACCCTGCCAAAAGACTCATTCAAAATATTCAGCACCTGCCTTTTACGGAGGGAACTGTAGATGATAAAAAGGAGTGGAATGCTGAAATGCTTCTAAATTCAGCTGAACAACCTTGTGGCAAAGAAGTCACAGGACAGAGACGTGACAAAAAGGGAAATAATTTAAGTCAAGGTTTACAAGATCCCTGCAATACAAATAGTTGCTTCCTACCTGAATCTACCATACATAGAATGAGTGACAGTCAGTTTGTCCCATCCTCAGGTGATGTTTCGTGTTCGGCAAGTCCAGTCGCCTTTGAAAAAAATCTCTCCGGCTACAGGGAGCATTCAGTGGCTAACGGTCTTAAGGAGAATTCATCTCTGAAGTTGCAAAGTGAGCTTCAGCCAAGGCAAAATTCAGAAAGAGTGCCTGGTGACCCGGAGCTCTCTGTGCATGTAACACTGACTGAAACTGGAATTGTAAAGGAGGAATTAAGTACGCATGGCAAAGACTGTGGCCTGGATGAACAGGTGATGGAAGTAAACTTTAATCTAATGGAGGCTTTTGATTTTAATGACACAGACAATGAAGACCTGTGTGAAAGAGATGTGAATAAGCTCACTGAAGGAGACATGCTTTCACAAAGTCCAGGTTGCTTAAAGGGAGAAGATGTAGCACAAAATAGTGCGTTGAGACTTCATTCTTGCTGTGAAGTAGGGACACACAATAAAAACAAAGAAGTCAAATGTTCAACGTTTGACGGAGAGAATGATGGAAATCACTGTACTGAGGCTATGCCCTCTCAGCTTTGTGACAACGATGTCGGAGATACAGGGAGAATTGCAGAAGACTCTGCAAACCAGACCAGAATTGAAGTGGAACTTTTGGGTGATGGACACAACGCAAAAGAGATTAATGAAAGCCAATTAAGTATTGAAGCCACAAACAGTAAGAAGGATCTTGACTGCTGTGCAGCGCATACCATCGATGGCATGTCGTGGATAAAAAGCAAGCACTCTGATCTTTTGCCTGGTGACACAAATGTTAATGAATGTCACCCCAAACCCAGTATGTTTGAGAAACATAAAATGCTTTCAGTTATTTCTACCAGCAGAATAATTTCTGCAACGGACAAAAAGTCCGCAGAAGATGTTATACAGCTTGGATGCATGAAATCCCCAGATGTTGGTTTAGAACACTTCTGGGGTACTAAGAGTGATGACATGAAACCAGGTAGTCCTTTGCTGGCTTTGTCACGAAAATCAGATCCTAGCTGTGACTCATTCCAACATATTGCAGAAGACCGGCAAAAGGTATATGGCATTTCACGTAAGGAAGATACTCTCATTTCCAGAAGTTCTATCTGTCCTTTAGGAAAAGGCCGTTCATCTCCAGAGGAAGCAGCAATAGGTGAAACTGAGTTTGAAAATGCAGAGAGCATAAATGCCTTTGGTGGAGCCTGCAAAGGTGAAAGAATAGGAATGGATTGCCTGAAACGCACGGCAATGGCTGAACATTCATCAGATCTTCCTGATTTGGTAAACAATATCGCTCTTCTAAGAGCTTTGACTGAACATAGCACAGCATTAGAAAGCTTACAAAAGATGGAGGAAAATAATAGCATATTATATGAAGCAGAGACTTCTAAAGAGATATTTGAACCCCCTGTGAAAGAGGAAGGTTAGGTCAGCTTCTATTTTAAAGTGATTTCTGTATGACTGTACCCATTTGACTTCTGTACTCTTACCTCTCCTGCTGGACGATTCATATTCAGAAATCATACTTTTGGAGTGATGTGTTATGAAGGTTCCCTCGTGCAATTTTTAGTGTTTAAAGAAACAATGTGGGCTCCAAGTCTGTGTCTTTGCTTTAGTTCAGTTGAATCCTAACTGTGCAATTATTTGCATGGGTAAGGTTTGCAAGCCCAGTAAATATTCAGATGTTTTCATGTAAAAAGAATACTATAACTGTAACTTATTATGCTTTTCCATCTCTTGTAGCTATAAAACAGTTTACAGAAATACCTTACTCAGAAAGTATACAGGCATCTTCCTGTTCATACTTTGATTCTTCTGGCCTTATGGTAACCGATTTTTGACTACATATATCTTATCTGTACAAGATAAATTCATTTTCCACCAGGCTTCTTGAATAAAATTCTTGGTTTATGAAACTGTAGAGGTTGAGCCAGAAATTGCTTAGAGGCATCAACTAAGAAGCTGATAGTAAACAATACCAATAAATGTTCAGGAGGCCTAATGTATGACAAGAAAGTTAATGCAAGTTGTAATACTTGGTTAAGTTTAATATCACCTTAGTATGTCTGGTACTTCTCCTTCGCTACTCCATCTTCTTTTACCATCTATTTTTTTCTTTTCTTTCACTTTCTTTTTGAATGCACGGCTTTCCTAGGAATTTTAGCACTTGGGTTGAAATATACTGGCAAATCTGTTTGCGCTTGATGCTTCACATTGATTTTTGTCCAATGCTATTAATAGTCTTTTTCTTCCAATCCATCCAAAGTGAAAGAAAGATCTTTAGATTAAATTCTTCTCTTTTTCCTGTCCCGTTTGAAAAGCAAACATAGTTTCTTATCCTTTTGTGGATTGTTCTGACTTCCAAATAAAAAGGCTGTAATTTAAAATGCTTCCTCTAGTATAAGTACAAGAGATTTCTTAGCTTAACTTTTCACTTTAAATGGTTATTAAATTGTTAGACTAATTAGCTTTTGGTGCTTTTTATACGCAGCCCAACTGTGTGGACAATTTATTACAGAAAATGGAGACATGTATTCTACCAATAGCAGGGGCCCAAAGACACCCTAGGACATCTGACTGCCAACCAAAGGTACAATTTCTGTGGAACTGAAGTATGATGAATAGTGTTTCTTAAATTTCAATTCAGTGGTTTACTATTTGCACTATATTACAATAAATCCTAATAAATATTTAACCAGTCTCATAATGGGCTTCTCATCACTTTTTAGTACATTTGTCTGTGGGAAGTTTTCCATTGAGAGGTTGAAACTCAAAATTTTACAGTACAAAAAGAAGACTAAACATATGACATCAGAATATCGATTTTCTGTTGACAAGAGATTTGTGCAAAAACCTTATTGCTGCTGAGTTGCAGGAGTGCAAGAGAAAGAAAGAGAAAAGCATAGGGTTTTTTTATTTTCTGCAACTTCCAACAGATTATTTTTGTTGTATGTATGAAAAGTACCTTTATTGACTGTAGATAGTTCCAGAACAGTACTTATTTTCAGTTAATGATAATTCCAATATATCGCATAGCCTGTTGCGTTTCAAGGGCACCAAGTAAAGGGATCAGCAGCTAGTGAGATAATGTTGAGAGCTCCCTGCTCACAGCTAGGATGGCAGCAGTACCCAGATAATATGGAGTTTGCAGCTGAGAGTTTTTTGTCGCCCCTGTTTTCGAGCAATTTTGTCCTTTCTGACTTCAGACAGGTAAAACAATTTTTTCAAAATTATTCTTACTAACCTTAGTGCAAGAAAGTCTCCTGTAGATGTAGGATAAAAGAGAGTTTGGTTTTAGAATACTACAATCATGTCAAAATCACCAAGAACCGAACGTAGTGCTTTGTGGTTAAAACTTTGCAGTTTGACAATTATTTTTACTCATCTTTATCACAGGAGTATGCATTTGCAAGATGTAACTTTTTTTTTTTTTTCCTCCGATCAGTTTCACTTTGAAAAATGTACATGGTCATGATGTGTGATAGTAAACAGGGATTTCTTCTAGAGAAAAGAGGCAGAGGGCTTTTATAATGATTGTTTCCTGGTGTTAGTGGTATAATATTCACCTCAACTGCATTTGAAGTTTGGTATATAACTGTTAGAGTTCCAAAGCAAGGACTACAACTTAGGTTCTTGGATTATGGTTCTATTCCTCCTGGATGCAAAGAAACATGGCATGCAACGTTAAATAAAATATTTTTTTCTAATGCAGTATATATTTCACTATTTAAAATAATGGAAGAGAAGTGATATTTTATTTTTTACTTCCAGAATGGGCTAGAAATACTGAAGAATTATATCTAGAAATAAGGTTTAGAAATAAGATTCACACAAGGATAATATTTATATAGAGCATAAACAGTTTAATTTCGAACAAGTTTTTGCTTATACTTTTTTGGTAAAGTCTCCAGGTTCAAGAACTCTTCATGAGGATGATATCAACTTCATCAGAGAAGAGAATTTTCAAAAGAAGTCTAGCATTATTAAAAAGTCAAGGATAGATCAGTCCCGTAAGTGAAAGTAAAAGTAGAATGGCAGCAACTGGCCTCAGAACAACTGTTCTGCATGACTTCTGTCCCTCGCGTATTTTTTCCTAGCATTGGCATTGAATGTGTATTCTGAAGTTCCACCGTGGACAACGTCAGGCTCACCTTCGCATTCTGATTTGAGACAAACGCAGTGGACTTCATGGGAACCTGGCAAGGTGTGACTTGACTGTCTCTTCTAGATCTTTTGGGCTTTATTTCCTGTGTGTTCATGGTAGCAATTTCTTAATTTTGAAACTTTTATCTCAACTCTGAGAGACGTTTCCATTGTTTAGAATGATGAGAGAGGGAATAGTGACAAAAGAGCTATAATCAAGTTTTTTTCCCAGTCATTCACTTGACATGTTAATTCTTCATCTGTAGACGATTTCATCAGTAGAACTGACTTCCTCACTTGATCCAGACTCTACCGTTTCCCCAGCTTCAGGAAGTGAGGAAACTATTGGAGACATCCAGGAGCCCCCGATACGCCGGATCTTGCGAAGTGAACCAGAAGTTTCAGAAAATTTTTTCAGTAAGAAGTTATAATTTATAATTGCACTTTAAAATGTTTTTGCTAGAAAATCTTTGTGGATTTTTGAAGCACAGTGAGTTGCACTATAGAAGACAGTTACCCTGCACGCTGAATTACACTGATATACACCTGGGCAACTACAGAGTTTGATTTGTGTTTGTCACATGTTTTTCGCAGGGGGTGTGTTGCTTTNTCAGCTTCCAGTTTGGGGGGGAGGCGGGGAGACTGTAAGCTAAGCTTCTAATTCATACTTCATGTTCATTTATTTACCTGCTTTTAGTTTTCTTCCACATTCAGCTGTTCTCTGACTTAGTTCCAGTTGAGACCTATCAATGACTGTCATTTGTTATTGATAGTGAACTTAGTCGAAAGGATGATTGTGATACTAGAAGCCTATTTATCTACGTTTGTTAACGTTAATTTACACAGTTTTGTGGGTGATCCTTTTGGAAAAAGGAGCAAACGTTAAGCTGTTTGTTTTCCAGTTGGCAGCTGTCACTGACCTCCCAAGAGTTGTCGGATTAATGACCTCCAAAACACAATAATGTTTAAATAATTTCTACCAACCATTTTCTTTTATACCATTAGAGTGCCTACAGGAACGTGTTCTGAATATAGAGATTTAAGTATTAAAAGAATCACAGTTGAAACCACTCATCTCATATGGAAGTTTAGTGTGGTACTGCACAGGCATGACACAAAGAGCTTGCCAATTAGAAGACAGGTTGTAAGAGGAAGAACTTAGAATTCTTTCCTTATCTTAGTTTTTTTGTTCATCTGAAGTTAATGTGCCATCCCCAAGTGCTACAAGTTGCTTGTAAGATGTATTTGCCCTACAGCACGGGAGAAATCCAGCTATCCAGAGGAATGCAGCCTCTCGAGATTCAAACCCACAGTTAAACCACGAACGCCGTTTGTCACACTTCCTGCCACTGAGAAGATTCCTGGCGCAGTTTATCCAACTGGCGGTGAGGACGTCCAGCAATCTTTCGGCTCTTCAGTAGTCAATTTATGCAACAAATCCGTGGTATTTCCTATGAGTGCTTTTGGCCCTGAGGACAGAAATTATGAAACCTCTGTGTTTGGAGAGTATACGGAAGACAGACAAAGGGAATCTGTACAACCAGTGTTCCCTAATGTGACTTCACAGTATAGACAAAGCAAGTGGCTAAAATATCAAAACAGTGCTCAGTGTGACTTGATAACTCAAAACAGCGATGATAGGGAAGTGACTGATGACATCTGTGCTGAGAACGTCCTTGGAATGCTGCTGGGTGACACAAGAGAGAGCAGTGCTGTGAATAAAAGTGCTCCTGGCTCTGCACCTCTACCGGCAGCAAAGAGCATGCTTGGTAAATGCTGTGCAAATACCAGCAACCAAGATTTGATTTCAGAGAGGAAGTTACTTTCTCTGCACTTAAGTCAGACACCTTTGACTGAAGCAACACAAAAGGTTTTAAGTCATCTGAGCTGCCACACGGTAACAGGAGACAGCCAGGTGTGTAACTGTTCAAGCAAATACGGTTATAAGTGACAGAAACACATTTCTCTGGACAAAGTAACTGCATTTATCTGATTTTCTGCAAGATACTATCAGTATGATTGGGTGAAATGTTTTTACATACATAGTAACGCAGAGTCTCAGCTACAGAACAGCAGCTGCTAATGTATTTTTTTAAGTGCCGTGACTAATCCTTTGTAAAGGTAATTCCTTGGCGCACACAGTGCCAGATTTAGGTTTTTAATCTGAATGTTGATGGCGGGAAGATGAAATAAAAGCTGTTGGGCTGTTTTGTCATCTATAGTTGGTAAGAACGTGTTTTCAAGAAGTGTTTTTCTTAATTGTGAAATCAGCATCGCTTTAATGAGCACCCATATCTTGCTGCCAAGCGTAGTCTCTGATTTTAAAATATTTTAAATTTCTTCAGTTTTAATTGTGGAAAAGTAAGTTATGGCATTGAATAAGCACCTAAAAAATTAGCATAGCTGTTGTGACCAGTAGACTGTCTTAAACGTACGGAGTAAATTGGAAGAAAACCCCAAACCAACCAGAAGTTGAGTTTTAAAAGTTGTCACATGGCTGTGTTTGAGAGTTAATGAAAATGTTAGATATTTTCCCTTTTTTTTTTTTAACACATTTTCAATACCTGCGTTGCNCAAACTTAGTATGCTGTGTTTTTCTAGTCCTTTAAAACTGTTTGTACAGTAAAATATTAATGTGAAATAGAGGTACGGATATAACTAGTATATTTCATATACACACTGGTATTCATGTTGTGTGTCTTTAAAAATATATATATATGTATATAGAAAAAATCCATACATATTGGATTTTAAAAAGCTTATGAAGAGAGTTATCATTATGATGCCCGCTGCAGCGTAGGTAGGTGGAAGAAGCTCCTCAGGACTAGCTGGGATGGCAGGCACTGGGATAGCTTGTGATACGCACGCTTTCCCCAAGGCTCTCTAGTCTGATTCTTCCCTAGCCTTGATCTACTTTTGCTATAGTTTCATCTGGTGGATTTATTTCTGTGCAGAAGTGGTGTTAAAGATGGGGTTTGTGTGCTCCTTCCCCAAGTCTAGGTCTGAAAATGTGATTCTGAATTACATAATTTACTCTAAAGCCTTTGAAGGTATTGCCTGTGTTATGACAAATGCAGGCTGTTTGTCAAGGGGCAAATTTTAACTTCTCGGCACGTCCTAAATGGCAGTCCAAGCTCTATGCTGTAGCTCCAGGTGTCCTTAATTTTGCTCCTGTTGGCAGTCCTATAGAATACATGCTTCTGTACTTACAGTTAACAAAGTCTGCAAACATTTGTGGTGAAGGGGATTCGTATTTTGCTTTTAGAAAACTGATCCTTCGTTGACAGTCTTCATGTTGAAACTTCCGGTTGCAGAACGAGGCCCTGGATTTTTTCTATTTAGTTGTACTTATTAAAGAGAGCATGATATATAAAAGCAAAAAAGGAAAAGGAGAAGGAAAAATGGATAGGTTTTGGCATATCTGTACGGTAGCCATTTATCAAAATCTGTCTTATTCAGGGTTTTGCAAGTTTTAACGGTTTATTTTTCTGGTTTTTAGGACATAACGATTTCTGAGTTGTCTTTTCCTAATGTGGATAAAGTAAAATATGCTAATCTTCCAAAAAGAAAGATTTCCATACCAACCGTGTTTCAGTCTCATGTTCACTACAAACAGATTTTTAAAGCTGCTCTGACAGGTACGTCTAACACCATGCTATGTAAAATGCTGTCTTTTTTAAACAGTGTATTGCCGAAGCTTCACAAAGCAGGATGAGAGGGAGAGAGGTCATGCAGATCACCTTGTGGAACAACTGTGTGGATTTGGTTTTGGACAGATATACTGAAATATATTCCGCCTATACCCAAAATTGCAAAGAGAAAGCAAAAGACCAGTACGCTTCTGTTCAACTGTGTAACCTTGTGCCTGTTCACCAATCTTTAGATTCCTATCTAAGCTTCCCCGCCTCAGTTATTTAGTGTTTGGAGTCATATAGGTAAATGTAATTTGAATGAAAGTAAGGCAGTTAGAACAAATTAGTTGCATGTGCAATATGTGAATTTTGCAGGTCACATGGTTTCTCTTAGGCCTCGTTAAATATTTTAATTTAGATTTGGGATTGAAAGTTTCAAATGAAAACGTATTTGTTTGAACGTTGTGTACTTGTGTAACCATTTTAAGGCTGTACTAATTCTCTTATTCTCCTTTCTCTGTCAAGAGCAATTAAACATAATGCTATTTGAGTTGTCACAAAGATTACACAATGCTCTTTCAAAAGTGGATATATCATTTTACACTTCATTGAAAGATGGGCGAAGTGAGAGCAAAGAAAGCTGTGTTCCACTCTGCAATCACATGCATCCTGCTAAGCTTGTTACAGTTAAAAAAGAAGGTCAAAACAAGGTGCTGTTTATTCCTTGTTTGTTTACAGTTTGGGGTGTTTGTTTGGCGTATAGACCGTATTGTGTGAACAATTACAGGGCAATTCTGTGTGATTTACAACTGCAGGTTGAAGTGATGTGTTACAGAGATCACTTTTAAGATCAGCTGTAGTATCCACTGCTGTCCATAATTGTTGATGTAATAGTTTTCTCCACAGAGAAACAGCTTTATATATGTAGAGAGAAAGACCTGAGTTTATAATTTCTAGGTTATATGGGATTTCTCTAAGGTATGATTACACACACTGGCTTCAGAAGCTGAGAGTTCTGGGAACACACTTGTGTTTTGCAGCCAAACACAGTGAAAACACAGGTGTTTATCTGATTATTTCTTTTTGTGCTTGTTTGTTTTAATGTGCTAATGGTCTTTTTTTCCCCCTTCTTTTTTCTTCCCCTCCCTTCTTAGGGTCGTTTGTTCTATACCTGTGATGCCCCAAAAGCTGAGCAGTGTTCGTTTTTCAAGTGGATAGAAGATGTGAACCCCGCACAGATAAAATCCAGACCTAGTGTAGTGCTTCATGATATAAAAAGTATTGGGACATACCTCAGAAGTCAAAAGATTTCTCTCTATGAGGGATGCCAGCTTTTGGTGAGGTATTCTGAAACGCTATGCGCTTTTCCCAAGTGCGGTGTCAGTTGCAGGATTTACAAATTTTCCAGTAGCTCTGGATTTCAGCAGCATTTAACAGACACTTTCACTAACTATGCTTAAAGAGGCTTCAGTTCTGTGTAGAAATGTAAAAGCCAGATTAGTGAAGGAAGAATATTCACAGCAATGGCATTTCAGGTCGGCGGTCTTTTCAGCGAGAATCAAAACTGCTTGCCAGCAACTTGACCGATTGCTTAATGAAATCCCTTCTGATTGTTGCATTTGAATTACTGTTCATTTAATCTTTCGTAAGAGAAATTGTGAAAACTAGTGATTCTAATTTTAACGTTAGAAGTTGTGTTGAAGGCTATTCTGTGCTGTTTAACCGTAGGGGAAACAATTTAATTATGGCTGAATATGAGAGAAGTATTTTGCAGTCAAGATAAATGTATTTAAAACTTGGTAATGTAAGATGATGAACAACCACCAAGATCTGCACTGTATAATTTGGTCCAGTCTGTGGAGCTTTCTTATTTTTGGCAGTGAATCCAAAATGTGCCAATTGTTTACATACTGTTTCTTAAAATTACAATCTAACAGGAAAGCTTTTGAAAGTCAAACACAGCGGTGTAGTAAGTTCAAGAAATTTATGTATACACCTGCCAGATTTGATGGTGATTCCAAAACCAAATTATACCTCAAACTAAGCAGAAAGGAGCATTATTCTCTCTATAGCAAAGGTAAGTAAATCTTAGGCGTGAGAAGAATTGTCCGTGTCATGTTGTGCCTTTTTAAAATTTTAATTTGTAATCTAAAGAGAAAAACTGAATCGTATTTTTGAACTCCTGACAACCCTGATAATTGAATTCTCATTCTAGAAGGGCAACGAAGTATCTCATTAATTCACCTTTTCTTGTAAATGTTCAACTACCTTAGAAAAATATAAATTCCATGCCCTTGGGTTTGGAGTGCATTAAATCTGTGAATCGTGACGTTTCAGGAAAGCCCAGTATTCAAATAGATGGTATTTAAGGAAAACTTGATGTAAAAACTGGTGTTTCAGTAGTTGTTGCGTATCTCTTCTAAATTATTGAAATGTCACAAAGTTGGAAGACATTCAATGATTTGATCTAGATAGTCTCAATAGTTCATTTCACTTCAGTAATTTTTTAATTGATACCCGTATCTTCATAGTGTGTTCACTTTGCTGTTGAAAATGATTCAAAGGACATGTTTGTGCACGCTTTATGTACAGACCGAAATGTTCTAATCAGGGTTTTGTAACTTGAAATTCTGAAGCTCTGCATGGGCAGGACTTTTACTTGTGTATGATAATTTTTGATCACTTTTGTTACAGGCAAATATATATGCACCGTTATTGCTCCTAACTTTGAAATCTCCCTTGCTGTGCTCTGCAGTATATGTCATAGGAATAGTGTAGTGAGCTTTAGTCTCATCAGCTGTGCCAGATAGAACATTTGCAGGCTCCAGTATGTGTTGGTTTTGAAAGGGAAGGGAAAATGCACGTTTATTTCAGTACTTGCTGTTTTTTAGCGAAAGCGGGGTTAACTAGATTTGTAGTATACTTCAGTGATTTGTTCCAAATATTGTCAAAATTGATAAGACTTCAGATTTGTCAGAAGTCAAACACTGCTAAGTGCACCAGGAGAGAACTTTACAGTTACCATCGCTTTCAGACAGTAAGTACTAGAAGAATTGCAAATTATTTATTCATTCTTTTAGAACTGAACTAGTGATAATTAATTAATACCGATACCCCCTACTTGCACGTTAGCGGTGGTTTAATTTGCGGCATAGCGAATGCTGAGCTATTTTGTCCAGCTTCATTTTCTTTAAAAGACGGCAGTAGAAGCAGCTTATGAGAACTCTGTATTTTTTTGACAGATGATATTTGGGTTGTTTCGAAGACGCTGAACTTTGATCCCCTTGATACATTCATTGCAAGTAGTGCTTTCTTTGGACCGTCCTCCAACAATGAAATAGAATTACTACCACTGAAAGGCTACTGTCCCTCAAACTGGCGATCAAATAGTGAGTTCTACACCAAATAGTTCAGAATTGTGGGAAACAACTATTGAGGGGAAAATCTGGCCAGCAATGAAGGATGAGATTACAATTTCTCAAATCTAATACATGATTTTATTCACAGTATTTTTTTTCCTTTTATCTTTGAATATGTAACGTGAATACAGTTCTTAATGCAAAGTAGCTGGTAAGAAATGCTAAATGGGTGCTGAAGAAATGAGGATAATATAAATAATGTAGTAAATAATATAATATAGAATGCAAATTGGCTGTCAGAGTGTAGGCAACAGGAACCTGGAGTACTGTGTTCAGCTCTAGGGCCCCCAGCATAAGAAGGACATGAACCTGTTGGAGCGAGTCCAGAGGAGGGCCACGAAGATGCGCAGAGGGCTGGAGCGCCTCTCCTATGAAGACGGCCTGAGAGAGTTGGGGTTGTTCGGCCTGGAGAAGAGAAGGCTCCGGGGAGACCTTATAGCAGCCTTCCAACACCTGAAAGGGGCCTACAAGAAAGCTGGAGAGGGACTTTTTACAAGGGCGTGTAGCGATAGGACAAGGGGTAATGGCTTTAAACTGGAAGAGGGTAGATTTAGGTGAGATATAAGGAAGAAATTCTTCACTATGAGGGCGGTGAGGCACTGGAACAGGTTGCCCAGAGAAGTTGTGGATGCCCCATCCCTGGAAGCGTTCAAAGCCAGGTTGGATGGGGCTTTGAGCAACCTGGTCTAGTGGAAGGTGTCCCTGCCCATGGCAGGGGGGTTGGAACTAGATGGTCTTTAAGGTCCCTTCCAACCCAAAGCGTTCTGTGATTCTATGATTCTATGAATAGGTTGTTACTGTCCTTGAAAAACAAACAAACAGAAACCCCAAACCAGTCGCTATGGAAAATTTATATAAAAAGCCAGGTATTAAATCTGTGATTTGGCTGTCCCGATGTTCCTTTCTGTGCCTTTGTTGCTACAGTCTAGAATGACTAAAAAATTGGTGTTTCAAAATTCAGGAGAAACAAATCAGTCTAGTTTTAGTTATTTTCATCATTGTATTTTTAGAAGAAAGTATTACTAAACCTAGCACTGATGGTTTTTAATGAGCTGCTGACCTTTTTTTTCTTTAGCAAGCTGTTCCCAATTAAGTTGCAGCCATCCTTCTTTTTTGGTTCGGGGTATTTTTGTAATATTTTGTCATCAGTGTTTTGGAAACAGTAAGGTTAGTGGGCCTTAAGTGCAGAGAGAAACTGTGAGGCTCTGCTATAGATGTCACAGAAAAATGACAAATTTGCTGCCAAACATGATGCAACAGTTTCTTTTTTTGCTGTTGAAATGAGCTAAAGTTTTGGTTTTGTTTTGGGTTTGTTTTTTTTTTTGTAAAAGAAAGAGATAAAGAATGCATGATGTAGTCATTCTGGAGCTAGCAATAATATACGCCTGCTTATGTTCTTTTAACGCAATATGAAAATTGTGTGCTTGATCACAAAAGGCTTTATTCATAGCACTTAACCTTAAGCAGGTAAATTGAGTGTTTTAACTTAACAAATTAGTCTTTTCAGGCTTGCTATGTAATCATTAGGGAGCGAGTTCCTGCAAAGCACAATTCACTGAGCCTATGTAAAACTCCTGTTCTGAATTACGTTCAGAGGACTAAAAAATACAGGAAAAAAACCCCAGTGGCACACAAGTTCTTTGTGGTGGGTATACATGCTATCAAAATCATGGGCTTCAAATGCAGTTGGAGGTTTGGTTTTGTTTGTTCCCTGAGTGTGAATTGCAGGACTGGATCTCTCGAGCAGTCAGAGTCTGGGAGAGTTAATATGTAGCTTTTCAGTCTTAATTCTGTTGAATCACGGCATTTTATTTTTTCTTAGGATGTTTTTAGCCCTAACTTTCTTTGTGATCATAAATACAGATTATTTTGTAATTCTATAACCATCACAAAACTAAAACCCTAAGCTGTATGAAAATAAAGCTTTAAGTAACGTGTAGTTGTTGGCAGTGATAAACAGCAGCAAAATAGAGGTATGCGGGTTACTAAACATACTAGAAACCTGTTACTTAAGCAATCCCTGAACCCCAGAACCTTAGGAAACTGGCAGTGAATTCAGAAAAATATAATTGAATACTTGTTCTGTTCTTACACTCTCCCCTAGGCATCCGCTTTTGTACACGTGCACGTTGGAAATAGGCTAGATGGAACTTGAGTCTGGGCCGTTGGAGGTTTTCTTATGTTCCTGTCATGTCTTTTTTAAGAAAACATCTGCTTAGCTATTGTGATACAGACGGTTTAGTTACAAAATTCACCTTCTAAATTCGAAACCCTTCTAAATATCTCGAGTGTTTCTAAAATGAGTAGGGATTTTCATCTAAGGTTCCTAATGTTGGGATCACAAATGCCTCGAAATAACGCACCTTGAAAAGAAGGGCTAATAGGTCTCTCCTCATCTATAATACTGGGTCAGACATGGTAATTGGGTTAACTTGGTTTCTGTTCCAGGAGGCTAATTACTCTCTTGGCATTTTGTAAGTTGTTTATCTAGCTGATTTGAAATTTTGGCTAATTTCATTTTTTCCTAATTTTATTTTTCTGTGGCCTTTTCAGCGTTTGTTCATGCGTTGCTAGTTTGTAATGCTAGCGGTGAGCTTACATCTTTAAGAAATATGGAGGAGCACTTCAATCCAGCTACGTTACCACTAATACCATATCTACTAAAAATGTAAGTTACTGTTTCAGTGATACCATGAACATACCATATGTCAATAGGTACAGAAAAAAACCCAACAAAAATACCCTTGAGTTTGCCCTATTAAAAAGTGGATGAGGAAAACTAAAATCAGGAAAACAGTGCAAGGAATGAACTGTTGACACTGCAATTTTCGTTTATGTGGAAATGAAAATATAACGGTTGCTTAACTCTAACTGAATTATAAGTTTGGTTTGGTTTTTTTTTTTTTTTTCCTTAAAACTTACCTGCAGCCCACGTTTTACAACCTAGAGACTAATATTGGGCATTATTATAACCATTAGACTGATAGTACAGTCACTGACTGGTCTGTGTTAAGTTAATGTATATGCTTCACAGGGGTTCAGGGGAACTGTTTTTCCTTCCCAATTTTTAGAGTTGCGTGACACAAAACCTAAAAATAAAACATTTTCTTGGAGAATCGGAGCAATATAGGGTTATTTCCAAGCCTGCTTACGATTTGGCGTACAAAACAAGTAGTTAAACGAACCCCTGCTACCTCTGACTACGTTCTTCTACCGATGTTAATTCTGTCAGTCTTCCGGCCTCGGAGTAAGTCAGATTGAAAGCATTAACGTACAGCAAGAATGATAAAACCCAAAAGCCTGTTTCATATGGTCCAGCTTTCACCCAGGGAAGTAATAAGGGGCAGGAATGTACGGCCCAGGTGTATGGCAGGGGGCAGCAACTTTTAATTATGTCAGCTGTTAATCATAAAGCCTCAGCATTTCAATGTCAGGTGAGTAAGAATATCAGAACCATGAGATACAAATTATACATATGCAGTACTATACCGCAACTTTTGACCATTGTATTTTTCTTAGGAATTTTGAGTCTGAAAATGCTACTAATAGAGTCAACAAAAGAAAATTTGTTCCACCTGCCATCAGCCTGAAACGCACAACGATGTATGGGCCTGTCAGCACTGAAGTGGCGATGGGACTAGCTAAAAAGATGATCCAAACGTTCTCGTTGAACCCAGATCAAGCTACATCGCTGATTCAGATAGCTCAGATGATGACCTCGTGTGAAAATGTCAAACCAGTGGAAGAACATCAGATCTTCCCTATCACAATCATACGTGGTATATAGCAAATAACTGTGAAATTTGCTGCCGTTCTCTCTCTGAAAAAATGCTGATTAATATGTAGTGCCAGTGTTAGTGCAGTATCCCTAAATTCTCTCAATGACGAAACAGTAGACTTGTTTCCTTAATCATATATTTACAATTCCAGGTAGACTTAAAGGGAGATTCTTACGCCTAGGTAAATGTTGACTTATTTTAAATGTGACGCCAAAGATGAGCTTGAATAAACTGCCTCTGTGTATGGAATATCCTTTTGAACTCTTTTGTAACGCTGCTGTCCTCCCCTACTTCATGTGTTTCCTGAAAATTCATTTCTTGGGTGAGGCCCCTCTGATAACGACCTTGACATGAAAACATCCATTCTATCAGCACAGAGCTTTTGATCCTTGAATTTGCTTTCTGCCTTTTGCAGGATTTTACCTAAGTATAGAGTTCTTTCCTAGCAAGATCTAGACACAAAATCAGAGTTATTTAGCATCTTCTGCTTATTTCTTTTCATATTGAAAACACTTTTTGTCATGTATCAGCTTTGCTAAATTATCATATAAAATTTTTTCTATTACACGTTATTCCTTGCTGTTTCATACTTCCTTCTATCTTTGTTTTATCCCTTCTCAACATGTGCGAAAAGGCGAGTAACATCTTAGTTCAAAGATTTGTTAAATTAGTATTGAAAAGCAGTTACCATAAACATAAGTTTTCAGATCCTGTCAAAGTAAACACGTTGACAATAATGACGCTTTTAGTAGAGATACCACTAGACTTAAATTGCCTGAGCTTTTGTTAGGCTGTCAGGCATATTAATCTAATTAAAGTTATTAGTCATTTCAAAATAATCATCTCTCAAATTTCTTGTTCTGTACCTGAGGACATGGTATGAGGGATGCACATGCAGATACTTGTATTGGTATTATTTTAATGTATTGATGAGACTCTTTGGCAAGTAGTGCATGTATTCAACCAGAAAATTTAGGAGAAACAGCTTAGCTTCCCCTCTTCTGTAGTTTTTTCTGTAAACTTATTGCAGGCAGTAAATGCAAAGCATAAGGCAACTGGTTGCCCCTGGATACTTAGTGCTGCTGAAGCAAGCACGTGCAATGTTTTTACAGGAATCACAGCATAATAATTCATAAGATAAACTTAAGTTATAACAGTTGATTAAAACTGTACTATTTAGAAAATGTTCACTTGTAACTTTGGCTTTTTCTTCCAAAACACCAGGTGTTTTTGGAGCTGGGAAGAGCTATCTGCTGTCTGTTGTGATTTTGTTCCTAGTACAACTCTTTGAAAGCAGCGAAGCTACGGCGGGTCCAAGGCTGGCTCCATGGAAACTTCTGATTGCTTCCTCCACTAACGTTGCCGTTGACAGGATACTGCTGGGGTGGGTTACTGAGATTTTTACGGCTATTGTTCCAAAACCAATAATGCTCATATATGGTAGAGATAATTGTGTTGATATTTCCAGTATAACACTTCAGAAAGATTGCATTCTTTTCCTGGGAAGCATCACACACAGGCTTTAATTTTACCCTTGCTCCTTTGCACAGCACGCATATGCTAAAAGACTGTAAGGCTAGCTGCGCGAATTTACACGAGACTAATACTGGGCTCTACTCTCATCAAATTTACTACTAAAATCCGTCATGACAGGAATCTTTAGGAAGTAGCAGTAGGGGCAGGGGAAGGAGGGACGGAGGGAGATGTGGAGAGAATCAGACTTGGGAAGCTGCCATGAAATAAAACTCATGGTTTGGAAGGATAAAGGAAGGGAAAGTACAAATGGAAGACTACGAGAGGAGAATCATAAAGGCATTAAGCATTTTCGACAAAAGTCACGATGAGGTAATTTACTTTGATTTGAATTGTGGCCCGAGTTACTTCATCTGGTTAATCGCAGAAGTTTGTGTTCTTCAATGTTCTGATGTGTCGGTTAGCCTTTTTAGAACCACTTTTAAATTTTTCAAAATTTCTTTTTACATTTCTGTAACGTGTATCATCTCTTTTTCTTTGAAGTCTACTTGACCTTGGATTTGAGGATTTTATCAGAGTGGGAAGTATTAGGAAAATCACCAAAGCAATTCTTCCCCATAGGTAAGAATCAATCTTTGTGGGATGTGAAGCGATTCTAACATTCATGATAGTATGCACGGTGTAAAATTACTATTTTGAAGTAATTAAAAATGTGATTGTACGATGACCGTCTCAGATTCCCCTTCCTACCCCCCTCCCCCCTACACGGTGGAGAAATTTTACCTTGATTTGGAAACATCCCTTGTTGCTGAATAGAGCTAATGCTTTTAAACGGGAAGTAGTAGAGGAGAACAGAATAATGGCAGTTACAGGTTTGGGAGTTTACACAAGGAGGAAATGCAAGACAGACAGACTTGAAATAGATATGTACTGCTGTAGTGATAAGAACTAGGAGGAAGTAATCATTAATTTAATGTTCAGAGAATTAATGCTAACAGCTCGTGAATTCTGTACTACTTACCCAAGTTATCTTTGCTATAGTGTTCTGGGGTTTGTCCTTTAACTACTTAAAAGTCAGCAATCTACATAGTACTTTCAACACAATTTGACAGAACAAAGTGAAGTTCAAGATGAATAAAGTTTAAATTTCCATTCCTTGGTGTCAGTAGCATACCAAGGGTATCAAATGGTATAAGAATGAAAAACTTCTCCTCAGTTCTACTCCACTCTGAAATCAGCCGTGTACTTGGAGAAGTCATTTATTACGTGTATGTCTGCAGTTGGGGTGGTAGGGTCTGAGCTGGTGGGATAAAGGTCTGTTTTAAAACAGGTATTATACTAGTCTATCTCAGCTGGATTCGGGACAGGTTGGTATGTTGTTGTAAAGTACCGTTACGTATAAAGTCCGATTATTTTTCTGTATTGGGTGTTCACCGAGCACTGAAAGCACTGTTACCTCCAATCGTTGTAATGCATGTTCTAAAATCTTTTTGAAGTTTACATGCTGGCTCAGGAAATGAAAATGAGCAGTTAAAAGAGCTGCTTGCTCTCATGAAAGAAGATTTAACTCCAGTTGAAAAAATCTACGTAAGGAAGAGTATCGAGCAACATAAACTGGGGACCAATAAAACTATACTGCAACAGGTACAGTCCAAGTGATGGGATGGGAAAGTGGGGATTCGCTATGTCTTATCCGCAAGGCCCAGCAAACGGAATCTGGGAATCCCCTCTCACACCTGCCAAGCTCCTAGTTTTGAGAAATAAAATGAATGTTTGGACTTGGACAGGTTTGGTTCCACAGGTATAGCTTAGTGTCGTACCTGTGTATGACTTCTCCGAGTTGAACTTGCAGTTCCTGTTCAGTGATGAGACAGAAATCCTTTCTGAACTTTACTGCAATCTGATTTAATATTACCAACCTAGTTTACAAGGTTGTGGGGAGAGAAAAATTTCTGAGCACAGCTGGTCTGCGCTGTCACCTTGAGACTAAAATTTATATAGTCATACAGGTAAAAGACAAGGACTGAGCTGAATCTATCCTAGAGTTGAGCATCAACTGCCAAGAAGATTTCAAATATATTTTAGGTAACTTTTCATCAAAGTATTACCCTTTAAGATTACTACTTCCTGTAGAAAAATCTTCTCAATTTCTGGTCTTTCCAGTTATTTGCCTTTTCTCCTCAGTCCTAGACTCAAAAAATCCCAGCTTGTTGTAGAGCAATTGTAACAAAGCAGATCTGAGCAATTTGTTTCTTGTGCTTATTCCTAGTGGTCATTGCTGCCACTTTTGCTGCTGGGGCTCAGAAGGTTTTGGAGGATTGTGTAATCTGAACTCTCTCTGTACCCGACCAGATCTGGTCTTAAAATATATGAATGTGTGAATGATTCTAACGCATAAACACCCCAACCATGAGAAATGGTAACCTTGGATCCATCTCTGTGCATACACGGTGCCTTTTACTGGAAGTTAGAATATAATTTTTGAGACCCAGGGAGTACGACACAGCATGCTGTAGAACTGCTAAAACTTAATGTAGGTGTATTCTACTGCTGAAGCTATAGTCACGTACTGCGCAGAGACTAACTATTAAATGGTCTTAACTTTTTGTCTGCCCATTTCCCCCTCACGAATAACAAAGGTGAAAGTGGTTGGAGTGACCTGTGCCGCCTGCCCGTTCCCTTGTCTGAATACTCTTAAGTTTCCTGTAGTGATGCTGGATGAGTGCAGTCAGATGACCGAACCTGCTTCTCTCCTTCCTATTGCAAGGTACAGCCTTCCTTTTGTGTTTCAGCAGAGAAATAACTTTTAGTTAGCAGTGACGCGACTTCAAATAATTGCCAAACTTGCACGTCGTTTTAAGAACGTGAACTCCGAGGTCTCACCTTAGAAAGCAAGAAGAGTAATTTTACGTGGAGGCCTGCTCTTGGGCGCCCTCCTTGAGTTGCCGTGTTATTCTAACTGTGGAAAGAGGGTGATGGAGAAGGCAGCCTGATGGAAAGCAATCTGTGATACATAAATAGAGCACGCGCTTTCGTTACGAATAGTTTGACATCCTTTCTAGAACTTCTTTTTTTTTATTTTTTAACTTTCTGATTTAGGTTTCAGTGCGAAAAGCTAGTCCTTGTTGGAGACCCTAAGCAATTGCCGCCAACTATTCAAGGGTCTGAGAGCGTTCATGAAAAGGGATTGGAGCAGACTCTTTTTGACCGGCTTTGCTTAATGGTACGTACTACTAACCACATCTTTAGAAAAGATGGAGGGTGGAATTGCAGGTCCACTGAAGTCACTAAGAGAGTTCTGGTTTAGCTGTCAGAGGCTCAGTGTTTCAGCCTGGTTTTTAATTGAGCTGGTTCCATTCTAGTGCATTTCTCTGTAAATGTTATTTTCACAGCACGTGGTAATTTGTAAGCATAACAAATGTAAAACAAGAATGGACTGAAAAACAATGACAGATTCTGCCTTCCGAGCTTTTTGTGCAGTTTTCAAGCCAGATAGAAGAATCAGGGGCTACAGTATTTGTTTCTAACTTTTGTTGAAGTGAATGTATGAAGGTTAAGCCAGTTTACTGCAGGAAATGTTTCCACTTATTTCTTGTTTGACCTAGCTGGCGTTGCAAAATATTTAGTAATTCTTTTTCCTGATCACACTTTCTGTATCATAATTCTTTAGGGACATAAACCAATATGTCTTCGGACACAGTACCGATGTCACCCTGCTATTAGTGCCATAGCCAACGAGCTGTTCTATGAAGGAAATCTGATAGACGGTGTTTCCAAGAAAGACAGAAGTCCTTTATTGGATTGGCTTCCAACGCTATGTTTTTATAGTGTTAATGGGGTAGAGCAAGTAAGTTTTTTTTAAAAAACATTTCTAATATAAAAAGTCAATATTGTAGTTCTTCCTCCATTCTATTTCTTTTTGCATTCTGCTGTTTGTGAGAGCTAAACTGGAACTCTTCTTCCCTACTTCCAGATTGAAAGAGACAACAGCTTTTATAACACGGCAGAAGTTCATTTTACAGTCAAGCTCATCCAGTCTCTGATTGCGAGTGGAATAGAAGGATCTGCAATTGGTGTGATTACTCTTTATAAGTCACAGATGTGTAAGGTTTGTATAATGTATCATCAATAAAACAGTTTTCTTAAATGTATTTGTTCATTCTAAACATAGGCTCCATTTCAACTAGGAAGAGTCAACTAGAAGTGAGAAACAAATGCTGGAATAGGTAAACTAGAGTTTCCCATAATTTCTCTTATTTTTAAAAAAAAAAAAAAAATCTATATTTTTTCCTGTAAAATTAGTCAAAATCTTTTAGTTCAAACATATGATTAAAAAAAAAACAACTCATTTGTTTTCCTTCCACATGCACACTCAGAAAATTGGCAAATTAAATAGTACATGATTTTCGTAAATGAATTAGGGGCTGTTACAAACTGGCATACGTGACAAGGACGGGTAACAGAGGCATCTGCTTAGCAAGGCTGGTGTTGTACCTCACCCGGTCATCCAAGGCATGACGTGGGCTGCCGTGACGAGTACGTGAAAGCGCTGGTTGCCACGCTGAATGCACCGGCGTTTTGCCAAATACAGGTTCATTGCGGGGTATTTTCCTGCGATTAGCTGAGGTTTTACTGTCACTGCACTCTCTAGTTTCTTAGCTGGCATCTTGCGTAGACTCAGACTTGTTGAGTGTGTTTTGCTCAAGACAAGCGATTGACTGGGAGTAGCATAACTCATCACCATCCCTATTAATTTGTCTACAGATTCAGAATTTGCTTGGTGGCATACACTCTGAGGCGTTTGCAATTAAAGCTGTCCAGGTGTCCACTGTAGACGCATTCCAGGGAGCTGAGAAGGAGATCGTTGTTTTGTCGTGTGTAAGAACAAGACAAATTGGGTTTATCGACTCCGAAAAGAGAATGAACGTTGCACTAACGAGAGCAAAGAGGCATTTGTTGATTGTTGGAAATCTGGCCTGTTTAAGTAGGAACAGACTGTGGGGAAGAGTAATTCATCACTGCAAAGGTAACATTTTCTTCTGTATTTTTGAAACCGTGCAGCCCGTCTTCTTTAATTAAACTATGTATAATACACTTTATAGTGTATATATACTATAGATACTATATAATATATATATATATAGTATGCATACTATATAAAACGGTATATTTATTACATATAAAATACAGTATGTTGCAGGAAAATGCAAGTATTTGCAAGCGTGCAAGCTGCATGTTTGCAGTTTTATCTGCAAACTGTTTTTACACTCGAAGGGTGTTTCTTATCCAGTAACAGGGCTGCTGCTGCTTCTTTTGATGCCATCAGATAGCTACACGAAGAGCACGCTGGTAAGGAGAGCTGAAACCCATTACTGGATTTCTAGTCCTTTCTCAGTTTGCTTTTACGTAGTGAACCCAGGCAGAAACAAGTTACAAACCAGTTCTTCTATACGGCAGTATTTCTGAATAGACAGTACTTAAATAAAGGAAAGAACAATGCATAGCGTCTTTCTGCAAGTAGAGGCTCATTGGTTTTGGAAGATAAATTTTGAGCTGCCAGAAAAAAAAAAAAGCAATGCTATCGGAGATCAGCTAACTCTACCAAGGAATTCCTGACGGCTTTGTTTACAGGTCACTGTCTTGTGAATACACGTGTTTGTTTTATTGGACCACAGAGGGAAACACGGTTTTTGAAACTCAGTTTTTTACAGTGTCCGCATATTTGCTGTGAAGTTGACTGTAATCGAGTATTTACATATTTGAAAGCTAATCCTGCGTAAAAACAAAACAAAACACCTCATGGTGCCTGTCTCCACCCGTTGCAACTTTGCTAGGTGGTGTTTAAAATGCCTGAACAGCCCCCTAGTTCTGTGTATCTCCTTCTGCTCTGCGGTATGCATACTTTGGAAAGAGAGGTCATAGCTTCTCCCTTCGTTGGTGCTTGAATTAGTCCCCTTTGCTATGGGACGGTTCGTATCTCAAAGCATCAGTTACATTTCATCATAAATTCTTCCGTGGTGATTTTCTTTGAACTAGAGGAGCGAGAGACGGAATAGCGTCCAAATCTCTAAAGTACATTCAATAAACTCTGGCTGAATCCGACCCCCCAGTACCCACTGAGGCTCCCTTGCGGAGGGGCGCATCCCCTTTTGGAGGGAGTAGGGCCTTACCTTAGCGGATACTACAAAGGGAGCGCTCAGTCTCTAAAGCAACTGGTAACGAATCACTGCAAGAACAGGTACCGAAAGAGTAAGTATTTTATTTACCTACTTGGTTGGCATCAAAGGCAGCATCTCGTTAACAGCTGAACTCTGAAGAAGACCAAAAGTAGAAATATTGTAGCCATTTGATAGGCTTGGGGAAATAGATGTTTGCATCACCACAGACTAATTACATGATGGATGCCGTAAAGGGAGATGTAACTACCCTGTTTATTGCTGCTTTTAGGATGGGAAAATGGATTACAACATGTAAGCCAGTGTGAGCAGCAGCTAAACGACATTCTTAAGTGTTACTTGGAGAAACAGAAGGAAGAGGAACAGAATAAGAAAAAGGAGAAATGAAATGTGTGCCTGTTTTATGAAGAAAATATGAATTGCGTGTCTATAAAAATTATTGGAACGATTATATTTATATTTATTGTGGGAAATTTTTGGTTGTATCTCGGTGCGCTGATACTTCTGCTTTGACCCCGTGTTTGTATGACTAAAAATGAATAAAGTGACTTTTTCTGCTTGATAAGTGAAATCCTTCTATGCTTACAAAGTACCTAATTGTATTATTAGTGTTTCATTAACTTTCAGATTAGATATACGTGTAACCTCCTATCTTAGACCAATTCTGTCATCCTGCGTATTTACAAATCGGTCACATCTAGGAAGGAGGAGCATGGCTAAAACAATTAAAAGGGTAAATAAAACGCAGAATAATTTCTTTGAAGAAATATTACGTATCCTTGGTCTATTAAATCTTTGGATGTCAACAAAACGAAAGGAGAACGGATTGACGTGTATCTAGGTCTTTTTGTAGGTTTTGGGATAAGATCACTCAGCTGCGTTTGGAAATTACAAAAAAGCTGAATGATTTTGGTTTGGAAAAAGAGCACTGTTGCGTCGGAAACTCTCTGACAAGCAAAAAAGTTCATCATCTTTATCACGGCAAAAGTTTGTCCGTAGGCTGTCTCAGAGGTGTATGGAGGAAGCTCAGTGGTTAACGTACAAACAGTGGGGAGAAGTGGGCTCAGCACGGACATCGTAAAATTTCTAGATGCTGCCATGCTGTTAAACTTCTTCCAGAGAAGATGTCGAGGCGCTCCGGAGAGCCCGCCATAGAGCAGGCATCCCAGTAGCACGGAAGTTACTCGAAGTAATCTTCTGCTTTCTTTTTATGCAGCTTCGAAACAAATCGCCTGCGGAGGATCTCGTTGCGTTCAGTGATACAGTTGTCCCTGGAAAGAACTCAGAATTGTGGGAAACACTGAACTTCAGAACACTTAGAGCATGTGAGCTGACGATGGGACCGGTTAGCCTCGGATGACGTAAGGAGAGGGGATGAGGAGGAAAGAGGGAAAGCTTATCTTACGGCAGCTACGGAAGTAAATGTGTGTGGGTCGGCAGCGGCTCGGTCAGTGAATCGGACCAGCAATCTTATTTAGCTGCCCCGGGTCACCCTCTGGAGGTGAGGGTCAGTGCTGTAGCTCTAGCAGCCGGTGCTCGGGCAGCCTTTGGGAAGGAGGGCGACCGCTACCGCCGCCTCGCTACGAGGGAGCGGGGAGCAGTCTTGCTGAGGGACAAATTATATGTCCTCTGGTGGAGTTTCTTCATTGCTTCTTCCAACAGTGTTTTGATGGTTCTCGGCTGAGCGAGAGGACGCTGGATGTTAGATAGGTTATGGTTTTGATCCTAGCCGGTCGTTGTTCCCTAGGGATTGGTTGGTACCTACCTTGAAAAAAAACCCCGTAGCTGATGCCTGTGACATGCAAGTGTATCCTTCCAGCCATAAACCGACACCTTCTTGTTGTTTGCCAGAAAGGCCGTGGTTCTGGCAGAACGTACCTTCCCCAGCGTGGCATTTACCCTTCGTAATGAGCCGCAACCCAGCGTTCCTGTCCCTGCGAAATGGCGGCTCACGCTGGACAGCAACTCCCACCGACCGATACAAAAATCGTCACCCGTAGGAACAAGAGGAGCGTGTGTGTCGGCTTCTTTGCGTTAATTTCATACCCGCTATCCGCAATGGCTTAACAGATGTGTAAAAACCCTAAACCACCTCCTTGTGGTGTTTGGAAACAAAGGCAAAAGGTATTGTTTAGTATCTGCCTGAAACCCTACCTGCATTCTTAGCTGGCAGTCTCAGACGGCTTTTTCAGGCTGTTGCCCAGGTGCTTTTGCAGAGGCTGCCTTTGAAAAACAGAGCCCGTTGCTTTACGCTCGTATTTGATTAGATCAACCATAAAAAAAGAAAGCCAACCGTATCCTGGGTTGCACCAAAAGGAGCGTGGCCGGCAGGTCCAGGGAGGTGATTCTCCCCCTCTGCTCTGCTCTGGTGAGACACACACACACCCCCAATACTGTGTCCAGCTCTGGGGTCCTCAGTAAAGACCTGTTGGAGCGAGTCCATCTTCAGGAAGGCCCTGAAGATGATCAGAGGGCTGGAACGCCTCTGCTCCGAGGACAGGCTTGGAGAGTTGGGGTTGTTCAGCCTGCGGAAGGCTCTGGGGAGAGTTTATTGCAGCCTTTCGGTACTTAAAGGGGGCTGATAGGAAAGACGGGGGCAGACTTTTTAGCGGGACCTGTAGCGATAGGACAAGGGGTAGTGGTTTTAAACTAAAAGAGGGGGGAGATTTAGACTAGATATAAGGGAGAAGTTGTTTAGGATGAGGACGGTGAGACGGGGCGGAGGTTGCCCGGAGAGGTTGGTAGATGCCCCATCCCTGGAGCCGTTCAGCGTCAGGTTGGACGGGGCTCTGGTTGAAGACGTCCCCGCTGACAGGCGAAAAAACCCACGGAGAATTGCTAAGGTTCACAGGGCCGCTGCCCCCGCGCCCCCCCGGGGGGCAGGGTGGGGGCCGGCCGGCTCCCCC
>WAAD01017434.1:0-12133 GCA_013389945.1 Fregata magnificens
GTGATGGCGACTAAGTCGTAGCCATCCTGCCACACAATGGCTTCCAGCTCCTCCTGTACAACTCTGTACAATTCTAGTTACCCACATTCAGAAAAGATACCTGAAACTGTACAAGTATAGAGAAAGGTTATAGGAATAACAGGGTAAATCAAGCACCCATCACACAGGCTGGTTTAGGCTAGCAAAGTAAAGCCTGACAGAGAAACTCTTGTCTACTGTGTGAATGGGATGAAAAGAGGAGCATTAGAAAAGTGTAAGAGCTGTCTAAATTTAGGAATACTGCTTATACAGTCACAGTGTATATGAGGTAACCCTGAATAAATTTAGGTTCAAAAATAAAGCAAGGTGTCTAACCATGAAAATAAGGAGGCTATCAATCATCGTGCTTTTAAAAGAAATATTCTGTGCACCAAGCAATCTTTAGTGTAATATTTGCACAGTTCATGAGAGGAATTGTTACATAGTTCTTGAGATGGAAGCCGAGTGGAGTTTTTGAACAGAAGAGGAAATTTACTGATAAAAACTAGTAAGGTTGAAATGTAAAGAGCTAACTTTGCAAAGAGGTGCTTTGACTGTAAGTCACAGCCCACTTGGAAGCAAGCTTATAGTTGACCATGAGTGCATGGTCACAGTGCAAAGGTTTTCCAGACCAACCAAAACATCCTTTCTCATTTGAAGAGGAAAACTAAAAAGATGCTGTCAGCTTCTCTGAACATTCAGCAGCAGGCAGAATTATAGGACAACTAGTCTAGCACTATGCTGTACTATTATATTTAGATTGCAAACCAGATGGACATTATCTAATACTTAAATATTAGAACTCTCTACTTGAATTTTAAATAGATCATCTCAGTCCTGATTCAGTCTCAGAGAAGTGGTGGCAGTGACACTAGAATTTACAGAAAAGCAAAACCAAATTGGATTACAAGTTCAATGAGAGGAAGACATACTAAACGAGGGTGAAAATTTAAAAACTTTGCACAATAAACCTGAAACACAAGCAAAAGGCAGAAAGCTTTCATTCAAAGACAATATTTCACTATGTTTAGGAAAGGTCTTGTCAAAACCCAAATTGAGTTATGAGCTGGACAGAAACAGGTGATGAAATAAAATCTTATTCTGTTCTGCTCCACTGGGAGACAGCAGATAGAGCTGCAGAGAAAATCAAGACACAAACCTTTTGCTTGCACCTTAAGCCTTTCAGGTTTGCTTCGTTCCTCTTCCAAAGTAAACTGCCCTTACGCTGAGATCATGCACAGATGTATTTGCAAATATATTGTTAGTTGTATACAGAATTCTGTCCAAGGTCAAGTTTGGCAAAAGCCTGATAATTCTGTCTCTAAAAATTCGTATTTTACAAACGGCTTTCATTTTAAGCAGTGAAGACATCTGCTTGTACAAAATGACTCAACCAGCACACTTTTGCAAGCATCTTTTCTCAGACAGCTTTATTGGTTTTCTTTACATTTAACATAATGTTAAGAAACATAAGAATTTTTCTAAATGTTAAGCACATTTGAAGGAGTATATGTTTCATTAAGATAGCATCCTAAGCCAACACTAACATCACTCAGTTTCCACAGTAATTTCTGACACACTAGGAAATAGATGCACTACAAGTAGCTAAATACTGTACTCTAACAACTACTGGTATGCAAGGCCACAGCTTGGACACTCAATATGTGTCCTAACAGAAATGTAAGGGTTGGGGGGAAGGGAAGCAGTAATCAAAAGCAGCTTACCAAGCTTTCTTATAATAATCAACCAAAATCATTCCTTTTACTAATGCATTGTCTCATGTGAATTGTAGCTCTATAGGCAAAAAGTCTTGTTTTACTGATATGCCAAAATCAATAGCTAAACTAGTTCCTCAACAATCAAAAGCTGTCTACCCTCCAACTGGTAGCAGATACAATATTGACTTTTCTTTTAACTCAGGTTTCCGTGGCCTAGATCACTGCTGTGGCGAAACTGGAGATGAAACTAACATCAGGCATTGCAGGAAAAATCCTTTAACATTTACAAAAGAAATTTTAACCAAATTCATTCAGCCTCTTCTAAAGTGATTACGCAACACTATAAATTTGAGCAGTACCATCTGGTAGGAAGATGTACAATGCACATGCATCCATTATTCGCACATTTTCACACTGTACCAAGCCTCTGGGGGAATATATTTTACCATGATATTTGAATTGGAAAAACATCATTTAAGGACTCAAATTTGAAAGGAAATGGTTTGCCTTTAAATGCAGTTACAGAATTAAAAGCTACACTCATAATACAAAGTAGAAATGATATGCACATTTTCTAGTAAAATGGGTCAGGAGACAAGGGTATCTACAACACCATTTTAAACATCTAGTTTAAGTAGCTACATTTCCAACATGGACACTGCACAAAGTCTGACCTAGGCCCACCGAATGACCTACTACTCAATATCTGTTTGGGGAACATGAATTCTTAACTTAAGGACAAACAAAATAACTAAGGGAACTTCAAATATATATATATATATATATATTAATTACATCCTTATTTCATAATACTGAAGGCTTGCTTGATTTCAAGATTTCTTTCCTTCATTGTGCAGATATGTGAATTGGTGAGTACAAAGCCAGTCTAGGGGATAAAGACTAGAGGAGATTATAAGCATGCATTGCCAGACAGATGGAAAAGAAAGGCTTCTGAGAAGCCTGAAAAGATCCTTTCTTCATACCGGATTTATCAGAAACATGGCTGCTATTGCAAATGTCAAAATTCTGTTTCTCTGGATACAGCCAGGTTCCTTAGAATAACATGGGACAAGTGAGACTTATTCACCACATTCCCAAATATATTTGTATCCACACATATAGGATGCAGCAAATTCCAGTCTGAATGCAGCATCTCTGCTTAGCTGACTAAACCATGTTCTAAAGATGCAGTTAAGTATCACTGATGAGGTTTGTATATAGGAATGAGATCTTTATGTGCACCAGCTGAGGTGATCTAATAAAATAAACTACCTTTAGCAGCAGATCTAATGGGAAGATAAATCGTTTTCCTTGCACCACTCAAATTATCCCCCCATTCTTTTATCTTCAGAACTCAGAAGCAGAAGTCGATTAATGGTTGACTCATTAAAAAGTAGAGAGCAGAGGGCAGGAACAAACAAAACTTCATTGGAAAAATCCAGTTTCTATTTACAGGCAAGATCTAAACTAATTTCCTAAATAGACCTTCATAAGTTCCTTTGCTACAAAGATATGAGCCTTTCTTTGTCAGCAATTCTTTTTCCTTGGTCATTGCACTGGTAGCCCAACACTCTCTTCAAAGGAACATGCTGAAATTTTTCACTGAAAACCAAAACATGGGGAATCTGTGTTCAGATAAAAAGTATGTGGCTTACTTTCCTGTCTATTTTTAGACAGCAGTTCAGGGGGAAAAAAAAAAGGCTATTCAAGGAACTCTATAAAAAAAAAATATATATATGACATTTACAGCTATTTCCTATCCAGCTAATTGTCTCAAAGTTTGGAATTAAAATTAAAGCATCCCTTGATATAATAGATAGAGCTTTTCCTCCCCGACCATTTCACCATCGACTAGTATCCAGTTTGTACTGGAGGATCCTACAAACAACTGTCAAGCCTTAAGGAACAAATGATCAGAATAGCCATGGGTTCAATACATATTGTAGCAGCCTCAGGGCTAGCAGTCTTCATATCTTTTCTCCTATCTACATTAAGAAACTAGGCAGGACCAGGTAGCAATTTTGATAGATGTTTAAGTAACACTTTACTATATTTATGAAGTTGCTTGTGTAATTCATCTACAACCAACCATTACTCAAAATTAAAATGCATAGCTTGTATTTATTAAAAAAGGCATTAGATGGGAGTTCTTGTAGAGTCATGAAAATTTAGAAGACTGTGAGAACATGTCAAAGAACCTCTAGAGACTCTGGTCTATTTCTCTGCAGAAGGCTGCTTCACACTTCTTTATAGAGTAAAGAAAACACTATGAGAAAGCTCAAACTCATCTGTTCAAGAACGTTTAAAATACATTATAGAAGTGAGAGAAACCAGTAAGAGAACTGTTGGGATTTTCTCACTGGATGCATTTATTTGAATGTCAGCAACTTTAATCTAGATCACTCATTATACAACAGGACTCTACATGCACAGTGATATTATTGGACAGGGAGTTTTTCAACCTGGTTGTGTTGCTTCTCTGGTAGTTCTCAACGAAGTTTGCGAAGCCAACCATCTTTTTAAAACTCAGCAGTAAACTTGCACAAATTAATGAGTTTTATCATTAAACACCCTTTTAAAATATCACTCAAGGTCATGGCTATGACATGAAATATTTCTCTACAATGTACATTTTGTTTGCATAAGCATATTTGGCAGGTAATCTCACTCACAGTACAGTGACTTCCTTCATCAGCTCAGGTTTAATTGCTTCCCAACACACATACTCTTTCCCTGTTAATGCTTTTTGACAAATTCACTGCACATTAATTTTCATTACTTGTTCTCTCATGCAAAATGGGCCATTATTTCTCAATCCCAGTAAGTTTTCAAAATGAACTAGTTTCTAGTTCAGACAGGTGCGGGTGTTTGCAGTATAGATAGCTGATACAAGTTTGTCAAGCACAGGTGAAGTCAGAATAGTAAGCAAAACAGGGTGTCGTCTTTACCATAACATTACTTGAGAGAATACTACCTACTGTTGTTAAAAGTAACATAGAGAAGACCAGGGTTTGGATTTTTTTTCCATAGACAAGACTTTTTTGAGCTATCCAAATGGAACAGAAGAGCCTTTGAGGACTATTACTGCATAACCCTTCAGTGACAGGGAAAACATCTGATTGTAGAAATAGCCCAGTAAAACAGTTTACCAGAAAAGGTGATTTATTGAAGCCTTTCGCTTGCTCTTTCTTCAACTCAGGTAACAATTCCTGGAATTAGACATGCTTTCTCTGTCCTACCAGGATTCAGTTCCTGCGTGATCCTAGACAAAGCCTTCCATCTACCACTCAAGGCTTTTTCTCCCCAGGAAGGGTCCTACGATGAGAAAAAACTTCTTTACTGTGAGGGTGACAGAGCATTGGAACAGGCTGCCCAGAGAGGTTGTGGAATCTCCTTCTCTGGAAATATTCAAAACCTGCCTGGATGCAGTCCTGTGCACCCTGCTCTAGGTGAACCTGCTCAAGCAGGGGCGTTGGACAAGATGATCTCCAGAGGTCCCTTCTAATACCAGCCATTCTGTGATACTTTCTAGTCAATGAGTATTTACGTATACAAAGCAGAACAGCACTAGAGAGATCTCTACCAGCCCACCCACCCCTGCCCCCAGCCTGGACTTGATGCCCATTTCTGAAATGCAAGTAGAGTTAGTTCCCAATTTACTTTTCTGCATGCCAGGTGAGTATCACAGGCCTCTGGTTATTGGTCAAAAGTCACTGATATTTAACAGAAGAATACTGTGAGAATCCTTTAGGAAACTGCAGGAAAGCTTTGTAAGAGGAAGATAACTGAAGGGAGGTGACTTCTCATGCATGACACGTGATACTGGTTCGGAGTTTGTAAAACTTGAAAATTTCATGAGAAATTGCATTGTCAGTCCTTTAAAGCTATGGACCCTCTTCACCTGAAATCTAAATTAGGCATGAAAACCACAACTGTAGTAACGGAATAGGTACCTATACATTTGCATGGCCAGATAGAAGGTTTAAGAACTAGGGTCCTAGACAAGGAAGATGAGTTTGCACTGGTTCCAATCTCTCAAAAGCAACAGTTACTAAGATGTTCTTAAAAGTATCAATCTTAATTTAAGCTGAAAAATAAACCCTCTCCAGTGATCCATTTCATAAACAGCTCATTTGAATTGATTCAGACTTGCTCTGTTTGCCTTCTGGTCCAGAAATATGACAGCAATGAAGCTTTCAATGAGGTACTTAGGAAACATCAATAATAATTTACACTCGAAACAAGGTGTAACGTATATTTTTATATAGCTGCCTATAAAGCTGCAATTTTTCCTCTTCTGGAAACTTCGGGTAGTTATATATAGTATTAAAGTCTCAAAAAAGTAATTTTAAAAAGTTTTGCTTTTCAAGTATCTTTTTTTCAGCCATTTTAACAGGCAGAATTAAAATCAAACTTTTCTATGAAAAATGAAAGGGAAATGCTCAATCTAGGTTGATCCTTGATCACAAGAGTTACTCTTTAACATTAATACCAATTCTTGGACAGTCTTCATTTCATTACATTAATGCAGAAGGCAACCCTTGAGACACCTACAGAGCCTATAGGTAATTGTTTATGTTCTCTCAACTGCAAATTAGAGTTTATTTATACATATGAAAAATCACTCTAAGGTAACAGATGGGAGCTTCTGTGGGAAATATGCACATAAATTTTAGGTTTCATGTGAGCTGTAGATGAAAACAAGCATACTGCCTGAGATTGAAATCTCCCAGCTGTATTGATTTTTCAGAATGGAACATGACTGAAAGTTTTTCACAGACGCTCTCCTCCCGCAGCAGCAAGCTGCTCTCCCTCCTCTCACGGGAAAAGGGGCACCGAGGAGAAGAGCTGCTGATGGAGCGTGAGCTGCAATGGATCTGAATGAAGAAAAAAGGAGGAGGACAGAAGGACAGAAGAAAAGCATTTGTTCAGTAGTCCAGGCACCTTTTCTTTTAAAAAAAAAAAAAAAAAAAAAGGAATTTCATTCCTCTTCTCCTTACCCATCTCATTCCCTTCATCATATATGTACATATAACTCCACTATGTGGCCTGCCTCAAACAGCTCTCCTCCCGTCATACACAGCAACCCTAACCATCTCCTCTGTCTCTCCCCCACCCCAAAAAAAAGCCTCAGTCCCACCTATCAGCAGACACATCCTTCATCCTCTTCATTGTCTAGTCCCCTGCAACCTTCCCAAAAGCCTTGCAACAAGTCTTTCTCCTCCCTTTCCCAGTCCCAGCGCCCACTGCAGGTTCACTGCAGCTCACACAGTTCATTCCCTACCTGAGCTCACTGCTACCCAGGGCAGACAAAAACCAAGTATGTGGGGCTGTCCCCAGGCAGGCTATCAGTCCACACCAAAACAGCTTGCAGAATAAATCCAATCCAAAATCCCTGCAGCTCTCTTCAGGTTGTCTTGTCTCCCACCTTCAAAGTAAAATGTTGTGCCCCTTGCATGGTTGCCACAGAACTTTTAAGAAGGGACTGTGCAGCCAAGCATGTGTGGTAGGAAACACTGGAATAATACTGGAGAATAACGTACATCCCAGGTTTGGTGGGCTTACGGAAAGAGAATCCAGCTTAGATTCATGGTACCGGTGATTTACACTGGGATGGATACAGTTGACCTTTTCTTTTTTTTGGATCCATAACCTCAACTGGCAAGCATCCCAGTAACTGAACAAGTAGGGATGCATACTCAGTCAATTAACCCCTTCTCAAAACCCCTGTACCTTCAGGGACCATTCAGTAACTCTGTCAGTGGGATACCCACATGTACTCTGCACCAAACAGCATGCTGTAATAGTCTGCAGGAACTGCGTTCATGTTCTTAGGACAAAAGGATGTTCATCAGCAACAAATTCTGAGCAGAAACGTTTGATACAGTCATGACACTCTGCCAAGGAAGATTTACTTCTTTAGTGAGGCACAAGATTGCAACTGCTGAAATTCTGTCTCCTGGGCATTTGAAGTCTATAGCACCTCAACAAACTCTAAGTTTACTCAACTAGAAAAACTAAAAATAAACCCAAACATTAATGATGCGGCAGACTGACATTCATAGATGCTGAAATCCAATGCACATCAATGCTGCCCTAGAACAACCAATGCTACCAGGGAGCGCGTTGACATTTCACAACCCATAGCTTGCCCTGTATAACAGAGGGGCACTTTACTGGCCATAAGTTGCAAAGAAAACCAGCAGTCATAATTGCTGTCATGATTACAACTCCTTTGTCTCCTACTGCGTTCCTCATAACAGACAGAAATTAAAAACCTCTGCAATTCCTCTCAAGGTTATTCTGCACACTCCCACACAAGAGAATCCCTAATCCTGTGGGTACGGATCAGATGAAGTCATGAATCACATAATTTTAGAAACAACCAGGACACCCTCAAGAGTTGGTATATGCAGTTAGTACAGACACCAACTAACAACAGTTTCCCTTTTAGCCCCGTTGTCAGGGACAGAGTTCCTACCCCAACACACACTCTTAGGCTATTATCATTAAGACTCCAATGGTGGAACCAGTCCATTCAACACTGAAGCCTGGTGTCTGTGGCCAGTAGCAGTACAGGTCCCATACCGGGAGACAACCATTCTGGTGTTATTTAGACACACGGACATGAGACCCATATATCAGATCAACTGCACAGAAACAGTACACACTGGCTCCTAAGTGTACAGAGCAGCTACAGTTGCACTAGGAACAACTTCATATAGACAAACTGATTCAGATGTTCCTACTGGATAGTACTTTAATTTTTCCATGAGACAAGCAGTTCTGACAGTCCCTGAAGTTTGCAGCTGAAAGCCTCATACAGGCAACAAATGAAGCTACAGCAGAGAAATTATGCCTGCTAAGTCATCATCTTTAGAAGCAGGAACCACAGATGTAGCATTCCTGTGACATCATGTTCAGACACCTGCGAGCTCTCAAGCAATTTGTGAAAGAATTAACTGTAAGATGTGTAAGATAGGTCCTCACTGTAATAAACCAGGGGATTCCTTTTGTTCACCTTCAGTGTACAAAAGAATGAAAACAGACAGTGCAAAGGGAACTCTTTTGCATGAAGAATTAATCATCTTCTGCAAAATATTGAACCCAAGTCCCAGATTTCAATTTTCATAAGAAGTTTTATGGTAGCATCATACTGACGAAGCCATCCTTAAATACATCAAGCAGATGTAAAATGATATAGTAATATTTTCCTGAATATTCAGAAGATCAGTTAATCAAAACTGCTCATCTCAGAGGGATCATTAGGAAGTGCAGTTCTCATTTCTAAATTGTAACTTCCAATCACTACTGATCATTCTAGCAAATATACCCAACTATTATGCTTATCCCACAGCTTAAGTCATCTCCCAGATGACTGTTGCAGCTTCCAGTTTCACTTGTTATTTCCTCAGTGGTGCACTTATGCATGAATATAAATAATTATGGCACAAAGAAAACCACAGTTATGAAAAACATCAAATAAGTGGGATTTATTCATACCAAAATAGTTTGAGGTAAGGCATGAAGTTATGACATTAAGTATAAAGTAATACCCATTTTCAATTTTAAAACCCCTGTTTTAAAATAAACCTAAAATTAATCCATAATGTTTAGTTATTCTTAATGTTAGTTTTCCACAGCCTCAATTTCAATTTCAATTGTTTAAGTGTACAGGATGTACATTACATGTGACAAAAGAAAGATGCTTATTAAATCAAAAGTACTTCCTCTGAACTAAAGCATTAGTTACTTTCTTGCAGAAATCCACTCTCTCCCCTTGAATGCAAACCTTAGCACACCTTGATACACTGCCCAAAGCCTTGAACATATCTGTAAAGGAACTTGCGTACTTTACAAAAAACGTCCTTCCGTTCAGCCAGTCTTGACTGCACGTGATAATGTGCTTATTTTATACCAGCACTTAACCAAACTTTGGAAACAGATAATAGTAGAGAAAACAGTCTTGTTACCACACAGCGTAGCTGGGAAAATTTATAGGGTGGACTGGGGGGGGAAGGCTCTTTTTACTTATCTGAGCTCTTAATTCACATTAAAATTAAAAGTGAGACACTCCAGCTGCCACAGAATAAGTCTGGTTAATCTTCAGGGTAGCTGCATATGAAAAAAACAAGATTCATTTACATATCTTAACAGAAAAACAGAGAGCCCAGAGAAGTTTTCCCATATACCACAGACAAGTTGCTCCAAAATGGGCTTCTGGAATAAAAAAAAAAAGTTTAAATTCCCAAGAAATAAGAACCAGAAAAAGCTCCATTGATGCTTGCATGTCTTCCCTCTACTCACCATTATGTAAAACGCTTGAACACAACGTGCTTAAAGCCTTCTCATTCAGTAATCTCTAGCAGTGATCTAAAGGATGCAAGAGCTTTTTTACAAAATCTTTCTTCAAGCCATCAGCTAAATATTCTACAACCCATGGGTAACTGCTTTAACCAATTATTTACAGTTATGAAGATCAGCTTCAATTTTGGAGATCTTGCTGCAGAAGATCTACACCCAGGAGAGCTGTCATTACAAACTCCTGGAAGGAGGGAGCAAGAAGGTAAAAACCCAGTGTTGTGAGAGTCAACTGCAGGTGACTACGAGGAGATGATGAAGTGGAAGCCCTTGCCCAAATACCCTCCTCAGGTGCAGCCTTATGGTGTAACTAGGAGGTAACAACCACAACCAGCAAACAAAAATACTGGAGTCAGAGATCAAGGTGGAATCTAACCACAAGGAAATTTTATCTGAATTTTCACCACTTTGAGGTGCCTTGGCAGAGGAATCTAGTGAAGTGCAGAGCCCTGAGGCTCTCCATGTTGCAGAGGAGACACAAACTCCTGAAACAAATGAAAACTTCTAATGTTGCAACAAGAAATGCAAAAGAAGTACTTTAAGGAAAGTCACTCTAACATGAACAGGAGAAAGTCACCCTACATTTTCATGCCCTGTTCTATATATCCGATCTGAAAAGCTATCTCCCACGCACAAAATAAGAGGATGATGGTCTCACATATTATATTTTACCAGTTAAATTTGGAATGTAATAATCCTCACTTTTTCGTTACATATTTTAAATAATTAAGCAATGGAAGTTATTAGACTTCAAGATACCCATCCCAAGTATAAAGCAGCAGCTGTGCCCTCAAGGCAAGTTCCATGTAGACCAGCCCTGTCTGTGTTCTCTGTTAAAAGAAGGCAATCAGTCTGAAGGAACTGTCACCGTTAATGTTACCATAACATGCACTTTTGACATGTCACCAATTTGAATAGCCAGAAATTAAAGTTAAAGCAAACAAATTTCATTATGTTTGCAGAAGAGCACTTTATTATAAAACCTTTGAAACAAAATAACCACTGTCCAGTTATTTTGTTCCTAGCCACGTCTCTTCAAGGAAGCACTCAAGTACCTGTTTGTGTGTCATTTTAACATTTGTGACATTCCCTACAATTAGCTATGGATGTGCAAATGACAAACGTCAAGTGCTTCTACTTTTTTCAACTTATACAAAGCATATGAATCATCATGCTATCATGCACATGCAAAGCCAAAGCCAAACAGACTTTATCGATTCAGATCTCTCCCTAAAACTTATTTTTCATAAATCATTCTGGAAGTCTTTCTTGAAGATTTAGCCACATCTCAGCTGCATCCCCTTGACACATAACTTGTTACAAATTGTGAACAATGGAATATCTGAGGTTCTGCCCCATCTCAGAGACTGTACATGTTGTTAATTTTCAAGCATGTTCAATCTTGCGTGTCAATACATAGGCTATAAATCCAATAATGTTGGCATAAGAGTTATATATCACCTGTGCTAGCTGGCAAGGGCTTGAAACTTGCTGTCCAGGAGCTACCAAGGCTGGGTAGTAGGTACTCACCCTCTATTTATACTTTGACTGACAGTCATGCCAGGAGGGAATCCTTTTCACTAAACCTAATTGCTTTACTGAAATGCTGCCAGACACCTCCATTACACCCCGATGTGCAGGGGGAATTATAGCTTTTATTTGCACTTTCCTGAAAATAGCTCAGTAGTGCATGCCAAGATGGGGATCCTGACATTATTCACAATTTGAAGGAGGCAAGTTATAAGTCTTCTTTAAACAGAGCACTGTTCCTCTTTCTTTTAAGAAAAAAAATGATTCCATATTCCAAGAGAGGGACAGTTTATTGTAACTACCACTTCAAGGGTATTCCAGACAAGAACAATCTTTTGTGAAGCCCTAAATTACCTCCCACAAGCACACAAAGAGGAGGGATGAGGTGAGAACCCTGTTTAGAAACTTCTTTGCTAAGTAGATGTTAATTGCTCTTTTGAGTAGACACAGTCCATTTTCATCTTCTTTTAACATAGAATCATAGAATCATTACAGTTGGAAAAGAC
>WAAD01017436.1:0-29252 GCA_013389945.1 Fregata magnificens
TCTGCTTCTCTCTCTCTCACACATACTCGTACAAATATTTCTGCCTCTTTCTCAGCAACCAGTGCCCCATGTTATAAAAAGAAAAGAGAAAATCTGAATTGACTTGTTATCAGAAGCCATCAGATGAACATATTAGTATTATTTATAATTGCTGCATTGTTGCCTAAGGAGCCAGTTGCCAAGGGAATCATTAAACCCACTGATTTTGACTTTTGTAGAGGATTTGAGAAAATTGCTTTTAAAAGAAACTCCTTTCATTTTATCCACAAAGTAGAAAAAAGGCTAAACTAGGCAGAACAAATAGAACTTCTTTGAGATGTCTCATAGAAAATTCCCCTGGGTGGAAGATTCAAATGGGTACAATAATTCTCGATTTTTAGAGGGGTTTTGGTACCATACACTTCAAGGGAAGAAGGGTGATGGGTTTGAGCAACCATCTTGCAAAGAATATATCTACAACAGAGTATGAACGATAAACAGAGACATTGTAACTTGTTTTTCAGGAGGAATAATAATAAAATTGTCAGCATAAATATGTTAATTCAGTACTGATATACGTATGGTCAGAAATATAAAAAATAAAGCACACCAAACCATCATCCTTTAATGTCTTTCTCAGACTCTTACCTATGCATCTTCTGTGCTGCCCTCTATACACTCCCTGTGTACTACACATTTTATTCAGTTACTTTCTGAAGACTCTCCTAAGGCACACAAATACTGGCCTATATCAAGATTAATTTCTCTCAGTGTACTAAGTGGCAACATAATAGGGAGTAGCTTCCAAAAATACCCTTCTGTTAAAATAGCAGTCCTATACGACACCACTTTCGGTCACCCTTTTGTCTTCATCCTCTTTTGTATTAAATGACCTCACTGAGTCCTTTCCTCAGTTCCACTCCCAATCCCACCGCCAACCCTGAGAAGACATTATTGAGTCGGGATTAGGTAGCAAACTCTCTGGGAGTGACCGAATTCCATTCATTTAGTGAAGGCACTCCATTTTGAAGTACATGCCCATTAGTACTAGACTACATGTCACAAGAAGCAAACAAATGGTTTCAACACCATGCAACGTTCAGCCTCGTATGCAGCTAAATCCTATCAGCTATTGACTCCAAAGCACCAGCTGTTTTGGAAACAGTAAAAAATGAAGCAGAAAGAAAAAAAAATTGCAGACATAATCAGCAGTTTGAGTATTGCTGAGGAGGTTGAACCCAAGAATCAATGCATTCAACAACAGAAACAAGCAGAGGAAGGTAACCTTTTTTTTCCTTGTAGCATTTCTTCTATTTTCAGCATTCTTGTCTGGCTTCCCTCACCCTTTTCCAGTCTCTGGTTGTCCTCCACTTCAGATCACCTCTCCTGCTTCAAAAATGGAGATTCTAACATAAAGAGCTTTTTCTTATTTTGGGAGGGGGTTTGCTTATAAGCAGATTCAAATTTTATTCTAAATTTTAGATTCTAACTTTTCAAGTTCTGACCATGTTGCGACCAGCAATTGCCCTTCCTGAGAGGATGTTTCAGCCCCCATCACCCAGATTTCCACATCCTAAAATGTAAGCAGGTCTCTACATTGAAACATTTGAATTTTTGCCAAAAAATAACACCCATTTCCTTTATCTCATGGCTAGATGTAATGACTTGAGGCATAGTTCCAACATCAGGTGTACCAGTCAATCATTTCCATACAATAAAATGGTAAAATTTCTGTCTGGAAGCTCTTCTCTCAGTCTTTGCAGAAAACATGCAAAATCAGCCACAAATATTTTTTCTTTAAATCATGTACTCTACTGAGTGACTAGTACTACTAGCAATAACTCTGCATAATTACTTAAATAATGTTGTAGGAGTGGATTTACCAACCTGTAAAAGTACATTATATTTTTATCATACCAGACAATTATCATTATATTTTACCATTGAAACCGTCAAAATCATTTCAGACAGGTTTGCAAATGTAACCTCTCTTCATCCAGTTATTAATTTTTAAAAAGTTATAAAGATATATATTAATGATTTCATTTTGGTACAACTGTTGCAATAAGTAGTGGGGGCATGTGAAAACGTATTACTCAAGCAGTCCCAGATGAATGCCATGTTAATCCACAAATATCCCATCTCTTTTTAAATAACAAGGATTAAAGTTCAGAAAATGTCTGCAGAAGCATTTGGAATTATGGTAGATTACAGAATATTTTGAAAGGATGAAAAATTAATGAATTTTACCTAAAGAATTATTTTAACTCCAAACACTAAAGAGGTTATGTAAGAAAAATGACATTTTGCTTGCACAGAATAACAACATAGCAGAAAAGAGGATGAGAGTATGCTTGACAGAAAACTTTAAATAATTTCACAAAAACTTGTTAGTTAGGAAAAGTCAATGAAACAAACATTGATATCCTTTGTCCTTTTGTAAATTATCATGGTGTTAAAGATGCATTTATTTGTCTTCTTTTCTTTTTCCTTATATCAGCATCTCCAAAAGGTAATATAAAATCTTTGTTCCATATTATGAAGCATTAAGCAATAAAAGGATGTAAAACTTCTCTGTTCTCCATTCTATAATTTACATAAAGAACATTTGCACCAAAAGATAAGTTCATATTAGTCCTAAGATGGATCATAACAGAGCAACTGTGCTGAAGCATGGATAAAAAATGTCTATAAAGACCACAGGTAAAGTGTTAGTAGAAAATTATTTCTGAAACCTTCAAGAGTCTGCCGACTTCCTGAGATCAATTTCACTATGTCCTAGTTTGGGCTTATATGATGCAAAATCTTTGTTATTGCTCTGAGATGGCCTCCACAGTTTGCCACATTTAGAAGCTTTCCATTCTTTAGCTGTGAAGGTTTTTTTCCTCATGGTTTAATGGTAAAATTTGTCCTTGGCAGCTGAAGAACTTCAAAGAATATTCTTCTCTGTGTGTGCTGAACTTTCTTGCCTCTTATCTATTTGAACTGTCTTTTTTTGCAAAATTTTGAAGCTGAAACTTCATTAGGAAAAGACAATTTACATCCTTTGTAAAGACAAATGTTAAATAATCCTCACCACTCTCGGAATCTTCTATTAGCGCAGTTATGATCTCTCATGGCTTGAAGCCAGATGTTTCCCAGTTGGATGGGGGTGGGCACAAGGCAGAGTTTTATGTGCTTAATTAATCTTAAACAGAAAATTTCTAGATCTTCCAAGATGCCAAGAGAACTTTTTCAACATTTAAATTATTTCAACCATTTCATCTATTAAACAACCTCTCTTTTGTATCTGCTTCCTCTATAATATTTTACTTCTTTTTTTATACAACTATTCCTCTGTTTTCAGTAGCATTCCACTACAGGACAAAATGCATACCTTATCAAAGCAGCACATGAATTACTTAGGTATGATTTGTGCCACCATATGGGTTTTTTTCCCTACGTTGGGCTAGAGATAGTTCCTGGAGCTGAACATAGGTGTTGCCTGGGAAATTTTTGATGGAGAATTTCTTCATCTGATAGAAAATGATCAAATCACCTAGTCAAAAGTTTCAGAAGCAGCAAACTGGTTTTGCCCAAGACTGCATGGGGGATACTCTCAGAGTGAGCAAAGATTGTATAGTGATGAAAAGATGACTAAGCAGGTTTGGGCTACTCACAAATTTCATATTTTTTCTCTGAATTAACAGAGAAGGGGTTTAAATCTTTCACAGTTCTGGTGGTCAGTCAGATTATTTACTTCTGCCATTAACTGTCCTGAACAGTGGGTGACTTTCCCCTACCATCACCCAAAAAGACAAGAAAAGTATCACTCTATTGTGGAACAGAATCGAAGAATGAAGATCATAGTAGCAACTGTTGAGTCTTTTGCAAGTTGAAACTCTTATTTTCAAGTTGTTCCTAGCAATAAGTCTCAATATTAAGTATTAGAAATTTCCTTTTGGTCACTGGCGGAGTATGCTCGATGCTTGGTCTTTTTTTCCAGAAATGTGGACAGGACCTTCTTTGACAGATTTCTAGAAAATAGCCCAGTGACTCTCATTCTGATGTACATTTTGTGTAGCCAAGGCAACTTTTTGTTTTCTACCTCCATCTGTCTAGAAAGCCTCATGTAATATTCATGTGATAGGAGTTTGTTTCAAAGGAAGACTACATGCCTTATTTCTGAGTCACTAATTTTAGTAGGAGCTGGAGTGCTATAAATGAAGCCCTGTGTGCATAAAAGGTCTGTTTTAAGAGTATGCCATTTAAGAGTGCCATCTTTGTTGCTACAAAAGGAAAAGCAGTGGCACTCCTTCCAGTTATCACTTTATAAATTGGAATTTCCCTTATAGTCTATAATTTCCTTTTTGTCTTTAGCCCACAAAGCAGAAAACCGATATTAGTTAGCCGAAGCAGCTCTTTGTTAGAAGAATGCATAATCTTGAATAAACAAGAACACCCTCTCTCTTTTTTCTGTCAAGCCTTTGACTGTATGCCAGTATGAAACCCAGAGGACAAGCGATGATTTCCCTGTATTTACAGTGCACACACACTTAAAGAGTTTCCTCTGTTACTGGCCTTTTATAAAATTTTAATTCCACCAAATTTCCTGTGTTTATTTCCCATAGAGTGTAATCCAGGTTTGGAAAGATTACAGATGTTACCTCTTCGATCACTTAATCTCAGTGGGTAAAACGCCAAAGACCAAAAAAGAAAACAGATGGGCGGAAAGCCTTTCAAATCTCAGACTGAACAGGCCTGTTTTTTGGAACCGGCTAAGAGAAAACTGTCTTGACCATTTTTTATTTCATGTCAGATGTTCTAGAGAATGAGTAATGAGGAAATGAAAACACTTCTAAATATTTTAAATGATTGATTTAACAAAGTAAAAATTACAATATCTATAATAAAGACAATCTACAGGCCCTTATATCTTCCAGCATTTTTCATAAATATGTTATATTTTTTACTCTGTCAACATTTCTGTGAAGTTTTTCATACTTTATGCTCTGAAGAACAGGATTTTTCCTGATAAGAAGCTAGAGAAATGTCCATTCAACTAAGTGAACTTTTTAGAGTGTCTTGTACCTAAGACACACTCAATCGTAATTAAAACAAACCTGAACATACTTATTTCAGCAAAAGTGTAAAATCATCTGTCTCTTGAAATGTATTATTTACTATTTTAATCAAAGTAGCCCCAGTAGAGGCTGTTAAAGTAGAGGTCATAACTCATTAGTTATGGCTGCTTGTGCGAGGCATTCTATAAACACACAAAAAATACCTTCAAAAAAATCTGACACATTCTGACTTTACATGCCACACTACAATGTTTTTTTGAACAACACAGTGAATAACTTAAACCTATATATTCAGACCTCACAGCATATGTTTTGCACATGCCAAGTTCAAGAGGAAGAGATGTTAACAAAACAAGAAGATACTCTGCAGGCAACTGTATCTGAAAAGTGTCTTTTAAACTGTGAGCACGTCAAGAAACGACCGATGACTTTCTGTGCACGTGCTGTCCTGCATACTGGGCTCTGAAGTTGCCTAGACTATTCTAATGCCTTCTGACAGCATGATGATCTCCCTGGCAAACACGTTCCTGGGCTGCTTATCCTGACAGTGGCACTGAAGAGGAGACAGGTTTTCTGTTGCTCCCATCAGCTTCCAGTTAGTTTGTTGAAAAGCGAGAAATTCATCCGCTGATTTGTGAATTGAACACGCCACTCAGCAGTGCTCGGACTGTGGCAAGAATAGCTGGCGGCACAGCTTTTCCTGGTAGGTTCCCATGTTTTGCGGGTCTGAGGGGAAATCTCTGATGACTTGCTGAGTAAGAGTCAGTAAAATCCTTTGCAAATCTCCTTAAACACTGAAAAACTTTAATTAGCCCCATTCTATATGGCTTCATTCCCTAACAGAAAAATGAGGGCCACATATGTTAGGAGACTGCCTGTGGTGATAATGGTTTCTTTTGCTCCTGGGCATCATGTAAACTTAAAACATCTCTTCAGCCTGGGCGCCCCAAGTCCTTTTAATATGATTGCTCTAATCTCCTCCACATAGCAGCAGCAAGGTTTTTTAAAATGTATACACAAAACTGGTCTTACACAGTGATTTCTTTGAATGTCTGACTCTTTCTGGAGGGCCATTGCACTCAAACAAAACACACATACACAAATTCCTGTTGCTCCAGTTTGACACCCTTGTGCTCCTTCTGCATCTGCTAATTCTTTGTGATGTCTCTGAAACAGCACAAATGGCATAGTTTATCAAACAGTAGCAGGCATTAAAAAAACAAACACAAAGAAAAACAAAAAACAAACCAACTCTGGAGCTCAATTACACTGACCTAAAAAGCCTCCTACTATGTAGTTCTTGCATTAAGATGTAACTTTGCAAAAATCATTCCTGCTGGGTTATAATGTGCTTATTTTTTATTATTATTTTTTAAATCTCCCACTTGTCAGGCAAAAAAACATGATGTGGATGTTGGAACATTATGAAAATGAATTCATAAGCCAAGTCTGTCTGCCAGAGTGTTCTTGCTAAATGCTGCAATGAGTGAGAGACTCAGCATGGGGCCAACCAAAACCGCTTCATAAAAGAAAATAAGAAAAAAAGCAAGGGAATGAGGGAGAGAAAATATTTCTGACATCTATTTAATGATCATGCAGTTACATACATGTAAAATCCTTGATTCAAAACAGTAACCAGTCCGGTAAAGACAAAACAAAACAATTAACATCAGTCCCATGGCTCCCCCACCAAACACATCAGATGCGAGTGGGCCCATGAACCATGAAGCCCAGAAAGCTGTTCATTTGGTATGCTCACAGCCAGCATCCATGACTGCTAGAGCCAGTACAAAGGTAGGAAAGGTAAGATACAGCCACAGCTGTGCTCACTGTGTCAGCAAGGATCCAGACGACCTTATACCAACTGTAAAACCAGAGTCAGAAAGCCTTCTTTCCTAAAATTAATCTGCACACTTTTTATGTTTCAGTTATAGCTCTTCTGATGGGTCTGTTGAGCCTCACCTCCTAATTCTCCTCTCCTGTTCAAGCTGCCTGGTGTCTGGTGGCAGAGCACTATGTGCAGCCCTCCATCTCTCACCGCATTTTTGGTACTTTTGTAGCATTCTTTGGTAATTATAGAATGGTTGGAAGGGACCTTTAGAGGTCATCTAGTCCAAACACCCTGCAGTGAGCAGGGGCATCTTTAACTAGATCGGGTTGCTCAGAGCCCCATCCAACCTGACCTTGAATGTTTCTAGGGATGGGGCTTCCACTACCTCTCTGGGCAACCCGCTCCAGCACTTCACCACCCTCACTGTAAAAAATTTCTTCCTTGTACCCAGTCTAAATCAACCCTCCTTTAGTTTAAAACCATCACCCCTTGTCCTGTCACAACAGGCCTTGCTAAAAAGATTCTCCCCACCTTTCCTATAGTCCCCCTTTAAGCACTGAAAGGCCGCAATAAGGTCTCCCCGGAGCCTTCTCTTCTCTGGGCTGAACAACCCCAACTCTCTCAGCCTGTCCTCGTAGGAGANGCCTTGTTGAACCTCATGAGGTTCACACAGGCCCACCTCTCCAGCTTGTCCAGGTCCTTCTGGATGGCATCCCGTCTTTCTGGCATGTCAACTGCACCACTCAGCTTGGTGTCATCTGCAAACTTGCTGAGGGTGCACACCTGTAATCTGTTTCCTCTCTGTGTATCAAAGCAATTAGTCACTTCTCTTACACCTTCTTACAGTAAAGGCCTTGGCATTACTGCATCATCTCATCTCAGTCAAAATACTGGTCTGTCTTACAGTGACAATAAAGAGCACTTCACTCACCATTCTGAAGCTTTTCAAAGTGTCACTTGCTATTGAAGGGTTATTAATTTGTCGTCTCTTTACCCTCAAACAGTTAAATATCTGTCAAACACATCAGCACAATGATAAGTAGACTTTTAAATCAATTTTATACAATTAACAATAAATTCAGGGGTGAAACTGAGAGTAGATTAAAGAATGCTCTGGAGATTGAAACTGGACCAATGAGTTGGCAAAAGTCCAACATAAATGCCCGTAAGATCAATTTAGAGGACACTGGGATGTGCACAGTAAGATTTATAATGCCTGCAATGTATTGTGGTGTAATTATTAAAGTATGCCTAGAGTAAAAATCAAAAGAACTAGTTAAAGAAGAGCCACTCCCTTGCAATTAGGTTGGAAATAAACTGTGTAATATGCTGGGAAATGCAGAGCATACATCCAAGCACAAATATGACAAAGATAACGTGAGAACAAACTTTGCACTGCATTTGATTTCCAAACCTCAGTGAATTTTTAATTAGAGAAACCCTGTTCTAAATGTTTTTATTCTGTCTCTTAAGTGCTCTTTAGCATTTTAGTACAGCTTCTCAGGTTCTCTTTCTCCTAATGTATATGCTTCCTTGTTCATAACCCCGCTTTCTCTATAAAAAGAAAACTGCTGCTGTTTTGACCAGCAGTGTCACAAAACTGCCCATTAGCCATCTTCCGCAATGGTACAGCACTTGTTACAAACGTTACAATGTTACGAGTGTTACCAAATGCCACCCAGTTGTAAACTGGTCCTTTAAATAATGACAGTCTCACTTGCATTCCCTGAAGACTCTTTGGAGGGCAAGCTGGGAGAGAAACATAACACTGTCGTTAGCCGATTTTTTTCTGTAAAACTAATGAAACTAAACCCACAAGCTAACTGCGGTGTGGGCATGCCATTCCCATAGGCGTTCTAAATAAAGTAAGAAAACTGGGGTCACGGTCATAGAGAGTAGTAGTGGAGATCAGTGCTTTGAATCTAACACCAGACTTTCAAATGCAAGCTGAGAACAAAGGTCCTGCTTCTGCAATGAACATGGGCTGCCGTCCTTGCACTGCACAGGGTTTGTTGCAAATTAAGGCAATATTACTACATTTTATGGACATTCTTACTCTGGTTTGTTGCCTGCAGAGAAAAATTTTAATCTTTCTTTTCTAGACTGTTGTTTTTCTAGAAGGAGCATGCAATACAGGCTGCCTCAGCTAAAAGAAGACAATCCAGTTCTCAGGCTTGTCAACATTTATTTACTGAGTTGCACTGTTAACCCATTCCAGCCTTTTTCAGCTATTAATATGCAGTATGCTGCTGCAGCCTGTACCTTTTCCTACCTCCCCACGTGCAAGGTATAAGCATTACTGCCATCTGCCATCCATCAACCTGCTGTGTGTTAGGCAGGAACACTGGGCACCAAGTGGAAAAGAAACTTCTCTTTCACAGGATCTTAGAGACACCATATTAAAAGACACTTAAATACAGACTTATGTTTTGTGCTTCTTCCATCATATTATTCTACCAGACTCCACCACATGAGCACTCCATGTGGTCTTCAGAATATGTGACATTGTATGTCCACTAAGTTTTAAAACTCCTTTATACTGTGAACACACTGATACAAAACACTGTAAATGTCTTATTAATGTCATTGAACACTTGCCACACTCCTCTGCCAGCAATTTTCAGAGCAAGAAGACACAGCCCAGTGATCTGCCAGAGATGAGTCACACTGAAGGAGCACCTACCCCTCTTTCTTTTCATTGCACAAGGTCAGACTCACCTCCCTGCACGGCCATCGAGAGGTGGACAGTTATCACAGTTTGTACAATTCACAGTCACACTCCACCAAGCGGCCCCAATTAATTCTTTCGCTCATCAGTTCTGTGACAAGTCAGAGAGTACAAGTATCTCCATCCTCCAGATAACCACCGCTAGCTTCTACCAGCTCTATGCTGGGACTCCACCAAATTTATCTGGGATCGTGCCTGGACTGCCTGTCCTGGGTCTCATGAATTTGGTTTTGTGCAACTTGGTATTATAAAATGGGCCAGAATGACCACAAATCATTTTCATTATGCATTAATAAAGTTAATAGTCATCTTGGACTAGGCTTTCTGGGTTCTTTTCATAGTTGTCTGTTCAATATAACATGCATTTTATTGACTGGACAGAATTTTCATCTTCATATTAATTCTTATCATGATTTCACATATTAAATTATTACTTTCTAAGAAGCAAATTGTCCACTTTTAATTTTTTTACATCCGCTGACATCAGTTTTTAGTATATATTACTTATGATCAAGTATTCAGAGTTCTTTCATGTAGTCTCAAGCTAAGGGCCCTGAGCAGAACTACTTATTCAGAGCATTTTGAACTGAGGACAGACGAGATCATCAAAGCAGCATAAACTAATCCAAGAGCTCAAAAGTGAGGGGAAAATGCTTGTGATGACCTTTCACTTTGTATAATAATTTATCTAAAACAAATGTTCCTTTAATTTGCTTTATAATGGTAATCACAGGAAATGACTGGCCAGCTCTCAGAAGTTTATCTGCAGTAATTAAGAATTTTCTACTCCAGAATTTCTCCTGCCATGGATGAAGCTAGAAGTGCAATTCACTTTGGCTGAAAACGTACTTCTAGAAGGTCAAAAAATAAACTTGTCCCATTTCCTTCACCTTCTATTAAAGATGTATCAAACTACCCATGAACATTCATACTGTATATCATTGAACATGAATGGGCTCAATGACCTGTACAGAACAAGGGTATTGAGCAACCTATTAGACATGCTGACAAAAATACAATATTTGGGTCATATTATACAACATAAAAATAATTACTTCAAAGTTACACTAAAAGATACAGCTTACTTAAAACTACAGACAACTTTTATTCTTCACAAGTCATTTTTCTAATAGAGAAGGATAAGAATATTTTTGTTGGGTTACCATTATATTTAAATGCAGTCTTGAAGTCTGTCTTACAGCATTGTATAGTCACAAGCTGTATTTAGAATCTAAAAATAAAAGTGCATACAAGTATTGTTGGGTCTTGTTTTGTTTCATTGTGCCCTTTTTTCTACTCAAGAGAAACATTCTGAGTATTTAAACCCTCCAATAGAGCCTTAATTTTTTTCTTTCATAATGCACTTGCAGATTAAGTAGCAATCTGGTACCAGGAAAAATCTAGTTTTCTCATCATTTATGACAGAAACTTCATCATGGAAAAAATGACAAAAAAGAAGCCAATAAATGTTCTCCATTATAATCAGGTTCAGATAAGGTTTGGGATATGAACAGTCACCACTATACAAGAAATTTGCATTTAAGAAACTCTTTCATGCCAAAATATGTCAACCTTTACCAACCTGACTGCTAAAGGACATATTTGAATGAATGAAAGCAAAACAGGAAATCTCATTAAATGTTGCCAGCAGCTTCAAATCATTATGAATTTTCCAATACAGGATCTGATAATTGTATTAGTTTTCCAATAATGTAGTCAAATGTCTCTCATTACAACTAATTGAGAAAGTACAACAGATTACCCAATGTCACCGTTTTATGAAAAGAAAATCATGTTTGGTCAGCTCTGCTAAGAGCAGAATGCATTGACATGCACAAAGTGTCACAAAAATGTCAGCACTTACCTTTCTGTGTGTCTGAATTCCCTTATCGGATACTTCTTCCTATGTGAACTTCCAAAACTGACCTACAAAAACTGTGAGGCTTTATAACCACAGTAATTCTTTGATGACAGTCATAAATATTTCCAGTTACAAAGACTAAACAGGTTGCTAATTTTCTGTAAGTCTCAAACTCAGAAGCTTTCCTGGTACTCCTGAGACTTAAACTGTCTCTGACCTTCAGGGCCACCATTCTGGAGGCAGCGCCATTAGCTTGACATGAATGTCTCTCATGTAACCTGTAGGCAACAGGACAGGGCATAACTGGAGCTGCACAGTCTTCACCACTGGCAATGAAGAGCATGCTGGAGGAAATCCAGATGAAACTTGTAGGGTTGACAATCAGGCTGGTTCCCCCCCAACAGAACAATAAAATCGACATTACTTTTGTTATCATAATTACTACAGTTATCCAGCTAAGTAGAGCTACAGCTAGTAGAGCTCTGTACAGCTAAGTGTGTTAGGCACTGAGGTGGTAAAAGACAGAGCGCACAGAACCCACTGAGACGGTTATGGCAGGATCGCCCTTTAGGCCTGGGCAATGGGCATCTCTCAGTATCCGCAGTGTGAAATCATATCAGAACTATGAAGCCTATTTGGAGGCATAAAACTAATGGCTATTCAATTCTGAACTCCGGTATAGTCCCTGGCAGCTTACTTTTAACAAAATTAAAACCAAACTAAAACAAAACAAAGCCAAACAAACTGACAAAAAGCTAAGGGAATAAAGGAATATGCATTTTTAACATGCCCACAATATCACTTTACCCAGAGGTTCCAAACTCATAGTCGCCTAAATCAGGGTGACAGAGGGATGATGCAACTTTAAGCGAGATTCAATTATTCATGGCAGCATTTGGAGTCACGAGCATGACACCAAAGGCCTGCAACCAGAAACAGTGTGCAATTACTGCTCTGGCTCTGTTTTGACACCATCTCCTGCACATCACCCATGTGTTTCAGACACTTCAGGGCTGGAGGCCATAAGGAGCATATGCTTTCTATTGCTTTACGCGCTTGTGCCTACAGGTTAGACAGCAGTGTGGTCACTGTGCTCAGCTATTGGGTGCTGAAGTCCCACCCTTCATGTCCAGGGCAGCAGAAGGCAGCCACGGTTCAATGCCGCAGAAGGGCTCTTCTGCCCCTGTCCAAAGCAGAAAGTACAGCTGGTGGATAAAAAAATTATTAGGAGGACACAGGAACATCTCTGTGCAGCAGGTCCAAATATATCTCAGTATTTCACACGCTTGGTAAAAAAACCTGTAGAAACTGCCTTCGCATATGAAACAGGCTCCCATCTAATAAACACGAGGCTACAATAATAGAATGCCTATAGTAATATCAATAACAATAATAATTATGTTGATAAAGGAGACAGTTCTGTAATAAATATTATGGTGATTAATTTTCCAGAACTTTCAAATGGCAATTTCAGACCACTGTCTTTATATATTATGAACACTGCGTATATGTCATCATTGATTTTTTTTTTTAACTTACAGCTTTTGAAGTATTTATGGCTTAACTCAGCAACAGACGCATGGAAAAGGTAGCACAGGGGACACGTGACACATTTGAGAAGGGCTGCATGGAAAGAGGTACAATTATTAAAGGAGTGGCAAGACGTGAAGGTACCACAAAAGTGATCACACTGTGAGAGAGAAAGAAGTGTTTTGCAAAAGATCTAAAAGAATTAATTCTAAATCTAAATTAAGATTTCCTTTCTTCTACATACCATTCATTTCTGCCCTGATAGCAATTTTCCTGATTAGTAAATAGGCTACCCGAAGCAACAAATTAATTTAGAAAGATGGGCAATGGGAATGGATAAGAGACCACTGCAATGAGCCAATAAATTCTAGCTGTGCCATTTCTCCCTATTCAGGAGCCACTAGCTGCCATCCTGGCTGCTTCTGTACAAACACTACTCGATTAATATCAAGTACAAATTATCACTCAGCAATAATCTAACCTCTCAGAAACTTAAACCTGGGAATGGCTTTTCACTGACTGGCAGGATAGATTATTCAAAGTCCTTCTTTTTTGTCTGCATCCAACATAAAAATTTTTCAAAAAGCTTGAGAGAAGTGGTCATTATTTAAAGGTCAGTTTTGGAGAAAATTAATGAATATAGTTAAGAGTCCTGAAAACCACCTAAACCAAACCTGAATAGAAAAGATGGACTGTTAGAGCCAAGGCAGGAACATGGTTAAGATCCACTGCTGAATATAAAAACTTACTGGGTCCCTCAGTGGCCATTTTAAATAATTCAAGGCATTTGCAGCCCTTCAAATGACCAAAAACACCATTCAGAGTGACAGTGCGTGTGCATGTGTGTGTGTGTGGGCACATGCATGTCTGCATTTCTGGGGGAGGAATAAAACTTGAAATCACAAAATTGAGACGAATTTATTTTGCTCTCATTTAATTTGGCATTTTTCTAAGTGGGGCAGACAGTGCCCCCCGGGTAGAATGGAACCTGCAACCCATAAAATTTAGCTTATTCAAAAGAAAATCTAAATTCTCCTTATCATGAAAACAACAGTGATTTAAATGCTGACAAATAGAATTATTTATCAACAGTTGCACAGCCTCACAGAATGAAACCCAATTCAACGCTATTCTCAAAGAAACCATATCCCTTTCTTTAGTGCAAAGATGGGAATGAAAATGAGTACTGTACTGACTGATAAAGGGGAGCTATTGCTTTCCAATAAGGTAAATGGCACAAGCCTGATCCCAGAATAATTTGGCATAAAACTGGTTTTCCTGGTAACATGAAAAGGACATTGTGTATGGAGTCTCTTCCCATTGATTCATTCCCTCTTTTCAGGCTCGGGTGCTGCTGGAACAGATTGTCTCCTCTAGTGCAAACCCAAGTGACATCTGATTCACCCACTGGCAGCCGTTCAAGCCTATCTGGACAAGCAGGCCTCCATGAACTGGGGACTTCAGGTTTTTTCCACAGCGTTTATCAGCGGTTTTCATGCTGTTGAAATGATCTTGGCAGGGCTGCTCACAATAATCCCTCAACCCTTTGTGCCACTGCTGTTTGGAAACACAGCTCTCCTTACTTCTAGGTATGTTATCTCAAAAGACCTCAGCCTAGGAAGGCTGTGCAAATGATCAGTTAAATTGGGCTCCTCAGACAATTCAGATGATATGCAAAATCAATGCCCTGTAAAAACTAATATAATTTTTTAAAATGCAATTAAGTTAACTAGCTGCCTATTTAACCTTAGCATTTAAATCCCGCAAGGGTTTGGAGCCTGCAAGTGGTAAAGCACTCCAAACATCACCTAAATACACTTCTTCTGGGTCCTAGTCATGTCCTCAGGCACCAGGAGCCACTTTGGGGGTTCAGTTATCAAATGAAACCCAATACATTAAATTCATGTAAGTAAGATGAGCCACATGCTTGAACACCCATAGTGTCTGGCGTGACAGTCTGTGGAATAATAGAACAATTTGTTGTATATAGGAGGGGAGGAATTTAATTTATCTGTACCTACAATCATACCCAGGAGCTGGATAAAAAAAGATGCCAAGTGAAACAAATTGTGTTAACAGCATGCCTCAAAATATCTGTGAGTCTTACAACTTATTCCCCGAGGGAAGAAAAGGAACCAATCCGTACCTATATATAACCATCAGCACATGGCACAGTGTTTTGTGTCGTGAATTAGATGTTATCCAATGAAGACTCCCAAGAATAAAGCAAATTAAGACCAAAACCAGGAACTCTGGGGAGTCCTGAAAATAACTGAGGATGAAAGCACAGCCTATTTTAGGCATTTATTAAAGCATTTATCCATTTGATACATAAGCATCGGTTCTTCAAAGCCAGTCTGAAACACTGCAACAACCAAGATATAAGCAAGTTTAAACAGTACCAGGCAAACCCATTCAAAATTACAAAGGCTGGATGAAGAAAAATTGCCATGGGTCAGTGTAATGTCAGAAGCAGAGGAAATATTTGATATGACTACACTGAAAGATGTCCGTGCTCAACAGACATCAAAAAATAACTTCACAATTCAGCAGCTTGTATACAAGATGACCAGAGCCCAGGAATGAAATCTACTTGGAAAAGATTTCTATAGCTGTTCCTGAAATTGTACATTAACCACCTTTTTGATCACATTAGTAGTGAAAGAGCTGAAAGAGAAAAGGTACAGTAAGTCCAACCTTCAAAGTAGAAAATGCTTACTTGTTAAACAAGATAGGCAGTACATAGAAACACTCTCCTTCAAAATAACCCTTAAACTCATTAATATTGCGTGTCATTTAAAGATCAGTGAAACATGCAAAAAGGTGATGGCAATGTTCTAGTGACAGGAGGGATTAAGTAGTAAAATTCTATTTATTTTTCAATAAGGATTAATTTATTGCCAAGATTAAACAATGGACAGAAAATAATTTTTTTTACCTACCAGGACAATTATCATAGCCATTCAAACACGATATACTGTTATTTAATGTGGTAGTATTCCAGATACAAAGCTCATCAGATTTCTCCTATTATCAATCATTAAGGGAAGATCAACTGGTCTTTCCAACCTTCGAGAAAATACAGTTAGAGCTCTGATGCTAAAACAGCTGAAGAAAACTCTCCATCAAAAGCACCTTTCCCCAGGGTACAGGTCTGGCATGTTTCATCATGTCATTTTCAAAGAAGAGTCCAGGTGTCACCTCCTGAAAGCTGGTATTGACTAGCACTCAAATCTAACCTGCCCACAGAAATTCCCTAATTTTCTACTTGTAGAATATTTACATTTACAATATAGCAGAAGTTCTCAGAAAATAGAATAACCCAAATCAGAAATCCTCATTTTATAAGGTAAACAACACTTCAGGCAAACCTAAGTGCTGAGACCCCATAAAATTACAGGGAACACGTAATTTCACCTTCTGGGAGGAAAGCATCTTAGTGACCAAAACAAAATGGTAGAGAGGTTGCAGCTGACCACCCTGTAATTAATGGGGAAAAAACAAAAGAACATCCTGATGAGTGCAAGAAGAAACTCATCAGAATTACTTGAAGTAATGGTGCCAGGAGACATACTCTCCTTGTCAAATCCTTGTATGGGATCGTATGCCGTATATGGGAACATGACAGGATGCAACTGAATCAGTAAATGCTTCAGAAATACCCTGGGCCAGAGCTGTGCTGCATGTGCTGCATGAGCTGCAAAATCAGGCCTATAAAGAGCCGGTATTAAGACTATTCCTGGGAAGGTGTCTTTCACACTGTGTTATATGCATTTAAATTACAAGCCAGAATAGATTATGTTTAAATACTTAAAAATTTCTTAGGAAAAAAACCCCAAATATTTATCTTTATGTGTAAAATATACATGATAATGTAGACAAGATTTTGGGGATGAATCTGAGATCTGATGCAGTAACACTTTGTATTATCTATTAACTATGACAAAATGAATACCTAAAGATTACATGTTATAAACAAAGATGAATAGCCAATGTGACTGTGTGGTATAGTTCCTTGCAATGTCAATAGCATTCTTCAGCAATTGTAACTACACACCACTTGCATGCAGTATTTCTGTATTGAAAAGTGACTCCTTAGATGATGGACAGATTATTGAAAGCAAGTTTACTAAATCCTTTCATTTTATATACTGACTAACCAGTCCCTTTAGTATGGAATCAAACACTTCTTTTTGCTGTAATAGCAACCTGTAGCCTATTTGCCTCTTTGCAAAAAATGACATTTTTAATCAAAGGCTTCTTTTACTTACCACAGTAGTCATTTAAACTATGAAGTAAACCAGTCATGTCTTGTCTTGATGCTAGATATGTTGACTTAGAGTGCCTCCAGTCTGAAACCAGGCCACGCTGTTATACATCTCCATATAGAATATTTTTTTAACGTCTGGTCTCCTGTTACCTTACATAATCTCCTGATATACTTACCACATGAATCAAAAAATAAAACATTCGGTGATTTTTATAGTATCCAGTATAAAAGAACTTGGGGTGTAAGGCACAATCACAGTCCAAATATGATATAATTTAATAGAATATCCCCATTATTATATATCCCATTATTATATATTGAACACATGATCTGATGTAAAAACCTTCAGAAATTAATCATTAATCATCTTCACAGCTTAACTTTATGCATATGGGAAACTCGTTTGGATTTGTTATATGTTACTGATATAAAAATAGATTGCCCTGGCATGCATTCAAATACAAGCATGTATTTTCGTCATTTAATATTCAAGACCTGGCTACATACTTTGTATATGCCGCTAATGTGGCTTTTCATGCTACACCTTTAAACAAACATCCAAGCAGTAAGTAAGAAATAAGGCATCACTAGAATGTGTCATTTCTATTGCAATTTCAGGTGCAATTACAGTCTGTGTACACGTATACATATTTACAGGACAACAGGTATTATGAGAATGTGGACTATGATTTACCAGTTTTTAGTGGAAAATGTCCATTATTTGAGATTTCCTTTACAGTCAAGCTCCCTACCAGAAACTTAAACCTTAGTGAAGATAAGCTTCAGAGAAGTGGTACAGTAATTAGCAAATACAAGAGCTAGTTCCATGGGGAATTCAGAAATAAGAGCTTTCCTGCTGGGATAAATAGTGGCAGTATGGAAATCAAAATGTTTTGTTGTAACACTTGATGCTATTAAAATCAGCCTCAGCTGAATTCTCTCACATGGGAATAAAAATTCTTTTGTGTAGTGACTGGCACAATTAAGAAATGTCTAATGTCAAAATAGAAGCTTCAAGTAATTTTTTAGGTGAGAACTTTAAAAAAAATTAGAATTGCATTAAGAAACACACACAGTTTCCCCAACATACTAAGCAGGCAAAGTTCTCATATTTTTGTCTCTTGTACTGTGAATTAATCTTCTAAATAAACTGGACATTTGTAATATGCAGCAAACAACTTGATGTCATTTCTCATTACAGTGGTCCTCTAATTCTATAGAGTGCCTATGGACAGGTGTAATAAAAATATGTAAAGTTGCCAGAAAGCCAGTACATTCTGCCCTTAGTCATATGCCCCTCTTTGCTTACTGTGTATAATGAGCACACAAAAATAAATTGTTGTTAGGTTTCTTATTCACTTGCTTTGCTATAAATATAAGTTGAAGCAACAGGTTGAATTAGATTTTACACAAGAAAAGAAGTAAAAGCACTAGTCTTTAAATGCAGAAGAATCATTCTGCAGCCATTCAACAGCCATTACACTCTACCTTGCAAAAATCTTGAAAAAGTTGATTTGGCAATACAAATGTGCTTTGCATATCCTACAAAGGATATACAAACCATTTCCTTCAATTAGCAAAGTTAAGTTGATAAACAGCAAGAGTTTGAAATTTCTTTTTTTGCTAAATGGAAATAATTGTAATTTGATTAGAGTTCTATCATAGTACAACTTCATTTTATGACGTAAATGTAATTTGACCACATTGTAAAATATTTTTAATGGGAATACTCATTGGATAGGATGTCATGAACTATGCTAGTTTTTAGCACTATCCGAAGACTACATTAGCATGTCTACAAAAGCAGAATGGTGAGACTTTTCCTCAAGCTTCTATTTCCCCATGATGACAACTGTATTAATAAATGAAGAAGTTTTTTCAAGTGGAAATTATAATTCCAGCTCCTACTATAAATTAAATCACTCTGTAGTATAGTTTAACAACAAAACAGTATTTCTTGTGGCATACAGTCAAGTAAAAATCAAGCAAATGGTCACATACACACATATTTGTGTGTTTCTATGTGTGCAGGCCTGTGTGCACACACATGTTATTGTGGATCAGAGGAAATGATTCATTATTTCATCTTAATTCTGTGTAGACACTTGTCAGCATTGCAAACCACTTCCAATTTAGCAGAAATGAAAGCAAGGTTTGTCTCTGCTTCAGAGAGGAGTCCAACTCAGAAAAGGCTTTGCAGTTTGGGTTCAGAAGCATCAGCAGAACAGTGTCACTAACACTGTACTGATTTAAAGAAAAGGTTGTCATCGAATAAAGAATTTGTGTCTATACATGCCTTTTTGACTAGATCTATAGACATAATTTCATTTCCTCAAATATGTAAAGTATTTAGGGAAAGAATGCAGCCTCTGCTGAATTAGAGCCAATATGCTTCATCTAAACAATGTTACTCAAAAATAATAAATTAACTGGAGCTGAAAAGTGTTGTCCATTACTGTCAGCTCAGTGTTCAGCTCAGCATCATCAGCCGAGTGATGATGAAACCAATATTTCAATTCAGAAGAACTAGTGGGCTCCGTCAGGAACAGACCCACCTGGAGCAGGGAGAGGAGGCAGAGAGGGCTGAGGGGACTCTAGTGATGCCCTACCCCAGCTCCACCCACGTTGTCATGCTTAATGCGACTGTGTAGCATAAACATTGTGCTGCTGACAGTGTAGCAGGAGTCTGCGAGTGGTCTCAGTCATGGTTAATGCACCAGGGTTGAAAGCTGTACCATGAGAGAGGGCCTTCGTGGTTACGCTTGTTAGGGTAGGGAAGATTACCCATGAACATGATATTTTCATACTAAGAGAGGTGAATGGGATTGGGGGACAGGATGCCTGGGTTTCCTAATGATGTTGTTGCCCTGCACATTGTGATAAAGCAGCGGTTTGCTAGGCAAAGCCTGAGAGAAGACATACGTCCCACAGTTCCTTAGAACCCTTCTGCCATGGTGATGTACTTACAATGTCATAGCAAATCAGCTTTTTTCACAAGACATGGGTGTAGAATAATTTAGTAAGGCAAAACAAGACAGCTTGTATAATAATCTGTCATATGAATGGCTCTGCTGCTTGCCATACTAGCACAGGTTAACTCCAATGAGTTCTTGGAGGCTTTGATTGTTCCCCTCTTTTTTATCACAGCACCTTTCTTGACATCAGAGTGTCTGTTGTACTTTACTTCACCCATAGATCTCTTTTCCCCAAAATACACTGCTTCCATTACCTGTGCCCACATAACTTACCCTGCTTTGGCAGAAGGGAAAGAATATACAGCTTCCTCCTCATGAGGTAATCAATAGTGCTTCAAAGATAAGCCAGCCAGCAAAAGCTCGTAAATAAGTGTCACTTCTATCTTCAACAGCCCTCCATATGTGACATTTGCAATGCTTTTAGTCTCAATTGACCTGACCCAAGGGAAAGATGTCAAGAAGCCTCTGCTGAGGCTCCTGAGGTTACTGCTTCACTGGAGAATCACCACCTTAGGCCACACTGCTTTTCTTTCATAAATACTAAACCCTTAGGCTTTATTAAGATGTTATATACATCATGGATGAGCTCTCTAATGAATGATCATCAAAAGATGAACACATCTTTTTTTTAAAAGGAGACTATGCAGGATGTACCCTAAAGCAGTAACACTGTAGATTATACTTTGGGATGACTGTATTTCTAACAGAGCATTTGGCTACCATAGATGTAATGAAGCACTGACCAGGAACTTCTACAGAAACACAGAACAGTGACAGCTACTAAACCAGCTCTGTAGCCAGCACTTTCTATGGGGCATATGCACAGCATTTCTGTCAGCCAGGTCAGACAGGCAGATCCTTAAAGAGCAAAAGCTCACATCCATCCTTTTGAAGAAAGAGTAGGCAAGAGAAATGCTATGATCAATGCTGCCTAACACATTAAGACACTGACTTAAAACATGATTTTCTACCTCTAACCCTTTTTTTTCCTTGGTATTTATCAGATGTTTCATCTATGGTGAGACATAAAATAAAGAGATGCAAAAATAATTATCTTGATGGAAGTAAAACAACAGAAGAAGAATACAAGAAAAATATACCTTTATCAGTGTTGTCTTGTAAACTGGTCATAAACTCAATAATATTAATCCCTTCCAAGGTATATCTAGGAGACTGCCACTGTTTTTTAGAAATACCACATTCACATCATCTTGCAAGTTTAAGCTTGTGTGGTTTGTGATAAAGTCCGGAGGTCAGTCACTTTCCAAAGATACTGAACTGGTGGTCAGTAGAGCAGGACTTGGGCACAAAGGAATCGGGAAAAGTTCCTGAAGCTCCTTGTCACTGACAGAGCTTAGTGACATTTAATTGTGTCAGTCTGAGCTCCGTAAGCATCACCTAAGCCTGTATATGTTTGAGTTGTTGAAAATTTAAGGAGACGGAAAAAGAAAACAATTTTTAAAACCCTCCCAAACCAACACCTCAGTTCTATTTCCATTATCACATATTTCTGAAGGGATAAGCAATAAACCAACATGCCCAAATCGCTGACGCACTCTGAAAGGACATACTAAAATCTGCTATTCATTTTTAGAGGCTGAACAGTTGCACTACGAGTCTTATTTTAGAAGGCAGTGTTGGTCTGAGCCCCAGGTGCTCACCTGGACCCCCAGAGCCCAGGGCAGTGCCTGGATTCAGTTCAAAGTTGGGAAACTGGATGCAGCGTGAAGCTCAGGGTCATGTGCTGGAAAGCGATATTTCCCTCACATTGCCAGAGGGAAAACAGATTTTTATATATGTGTACATACATATAATACTATATTTAATTGATATCTAGAGTTAGAAAAGCAGCTGATCATGTTCAAAAAGGTTTGTATGTCAGGTATTAGGGGATATATACTAGACAGGGCTGTGATCTAAAATTAGAATTCATTGTAAAAGAGGCAAATAAAGGTCAGGTTTGTTTCCTCATGTCATAGATAAAACAGTGCTCTTAAAAGCAACTGAAATACAATTCATAAGTGAAATATAATTCACAAATGTTATATTAATTTGACTTCTGATGGCACTACGCTCCTGATGAGAAAATAACTTTACTTAAAAATCAAGATCTTTGAAACGTAATGGTACAAGCTCAAATGCACTTATACCAAACCTGCTGCTTAATTGCCGCATTTCTCTGACTCTTCACTGCCAACTTGGGCAAACATGGCAAATTGACTGTTCCATTTTTAGGGGCTGTGATCATGAGGTGCAGTGGTATTTCTACTGGTATGCTTGAATGTTTGGTCTTTCTGACTTGTTCCTGTGAGATTTCAAAAATAACAAAGCTGTAGTGGTTTTAGAGATCCATGCTTCTCTCACTGCACATGCTTTATGAATGGTATGTACTTCAATATTTGAAAACCACCATTCTTCTGTCCACTGAACTGAATGTCTAGACTATAACAGATATACTGAAATACATGTAGGTGCAACATGTTAATGGTGTATCTGATTTTCCTATCAACACTACAGCCAGAACCTTGATGCATGTCAACCATTATTATTCTGTTTTTACCATCCGTGGTAGAAACAGGAGTCTACTTTTTCTAAATCAACTATAAAGCTTTGAAAATAGGTGCATTTTTCCACTTCTAAAACATTATATCTGAGATACATTCATTTGTTTTCCTTCACAGTCCCAGATGACTCCAAAGGTAAACACTCACACTCTACAGATCTGTTCAACATAGAATAAATGACGGGGAGGTAGCAATTGTAACTTTTTTTTCCTTCCACATTTTAGCCACGTTTTAAGATTCTTAAACATCAAAATTCTAAATGAAGTGTCAAACATTGACATGGTTGATGTTGAGCCTTGGTATTAGAACTTGATATGCCACTTGATCTTGTGGTAACAGTTAAAACACTGGAAATAAAATACTAAAATTAAAAATGACATGTCTTAGCTTGATCATTTCTCTAAGGTAAATGGTCAGAGTTGTTGTTTTATTAAAATCCTGTAGGGTTTGTGCAATCCTCTCAGGTTTGTGCAGTTTCCTTTTCACAAACCTTTTAGAGCTAATTATGAACATTTCTAAGGCTTTGTAAGGTACTTCCACCAAACAAAGAAATCTAACCATACCACCAGAAAAAAACCCATAGGCCAGAGCAAAATCCTCGATAGGTGCATTTAAGTTTTAATTCAGAATAGAATGGAGACTGATTTATTCTCATTCATTTTTACTGTTCCTAAAAATTTGGGGTCCAGGTCGATGATGAGGTATTACTATAATTAATTAAAAAACCCCACAACAATGGCAAATAGTTATAACAAAAAGGTCGCACCCATTGAAAATGAAGCAGTAAAGGGAATAGGCCATGAACTTGCATGCAAGTCAACAACTAGGCACTTTATTTGTGTGTAATAAATATTTAGTTTTAAAATAATCTGAAAACTTCTACCCAAGGCTAACTGCTCAAACAAGAATACACGGTGATTGATTACACTGTAAAAATGACTTAGCAATTAATCATTCCAACAAAACAGTTATTTTCATTGTTATAAGGGTTATATCTTCAGCCTCCTCTCAAGCCCTAATGATGACGGGGTTTGCCCTACTGCAAAACTCTTCTGCTCTCTGATGGTTAACAAGCATTGGACAGCAAGAAGGTGGGAAATTAATTCAGCCTTAGTGTCCTCTCAGAAAACACTTGGAACTGCCATCTTTTGTGGTAAGGGAACCTAAATCATGTGAGCCTGCATGACTTCAGCATGCCCAGGCAAGAGGAAATCTTTGAAAAAAGGACAGTCCCAGGCTACAGGGCAGGAGCAGGGTGGTTGGTCATAAATTTATATTTAAATTGATACCTGAGAGCAACAAGTAGGCCAAGAATGAGAGCTTTGGGTATTTTTCCTTCTTTAGTGAGACACTACCTTTACTTGAGACTCCAACCAATTTTGAGGACTAATGTTACACAGAATTCCAGCCTTGAGGAAAAGCGGAAAGATAACAGGCCTGATGTCTATGTCAAACAAGTTGCAACTTTCTAATCAGATGTAGACGGCAAAATCTGACCAGATTGAGAATGGAACAATGAGATGACCAGAAAACGTGGGTCTAAAGACCTAGTTGTCAGTTATAGTTATTAATGGAAAAACTTACTTGTTCAGTCTACAGGGCTACTGTTACTTCTGCCAACTTCTCAGCTGATGACCCCAAACTTACATCATCATCTCAGTCTTGTCTTAGTATAGTCAATTCACTCTTGTTCATGCTCCAACCTTGTTCATCCTGTGGCTGAAGGACTGAGCTAATATACTGATCAGCAGGCTGCATTACAGCTACCCCATACCAACCATTCTGGCCCCCATACACTCACTGTTTTGGGAGAACAAAGTTGCAGACATGACAGGTAGTCACACCGTGGCACACTGTTCTCGGCAGATCCTTAGGAAGAGGAGTTACTGCCCACAACCACCAAGTGAGATGCTCCTGGGGCTGCCAGCAGCAAAGTGACTGAAGACCAGCCTCATCCACTCCTCAGAAACCACTTGCAAGACAGTGCCTGCATATAAGTGGTGCTGAAGTTACTTAGTAGGTCTGGTCTGTCTCTGAAAGTTTCTCACATTATGATTAACTGGGTGGGGATAACCTATGAAAAAATACAAGATTTTTCTAACAATCCTTTCTTCACATCTGCGTGGCTTTTTAAAAGGCAATAGAAGTGTGCATCAATGACCGTGTGTAGTGATGAGCAGAGCAACGTCTGCAAGCTTTCTGCTGGGAGATAAGCTGGTAAGAAGAAATAGCATAACTGCTTGGACCCAAGGATGATATCCACTGAGAGTAGGTCTGCCATTTTTGCTCCAGCGTGGCCTACAACGTATCTGAAGCATTCAGCAATGCAGTCTTCTGCTCCTTTCTCTCTTAATAAAGGCCCCAAAAATACAGAAGACTATGTACGGATGCACTAAAAAACATGATACAAGCTATACCTCTTCTTCAGTCTGGGTTTCCAGGCTGTTGGCATCTGTAATGGAAATAAAGCTCTGGGGGATGGGAGGCTTTTCTCCGTCCTCCTGTCCCACTGCTGGCAGCAGCCTCACCCTGCTGGGTCCCATCGCACTGACATCTCTGTAAGGTGACAGTTCTCCTGGCTGGTCTAAAAAGTTTTTATCCACAAGGAAGAAAGGGTAGTCTTGTTTCAACTCCAAATCCTAAAAATGTGAATCAACAATGTGACTTCACAGCAAAAAAAATTTCCTTAAAATATGTACCAAGATTTAGATAAGCAATCTGGTTAGCAATTAAAGACAATTCCATAACATGAACAATGCAGGTTAAAGGGTGGGTTTAGCAATGTCATGTATTATCTGCACTATGCTTGGATTAAAAATGGGGCAGGAAACTTTTAGGGAACAAATGAGGGCCAAAAGAGGCATTTTCCACCTAAGCACTTGGCTTGATATTTGTAATTAAGAATGAACATTGCATTTCTTTCCAGCGACAAAACATCTCATCATACTGCAGCTGATTCGATATTTGAAACAGAGGTTGATGTCTGAAAATATAAAGACATAAAAAATTGAGCTGATTATTAAAATATTTAAGAAAAAAGGTTCTTTCATAACACAGCTTTCATAGCAAGATGTTAAAAATAAAATGTCCAGTGTTGAGTCAAAAAACTTCAGATATTGGTGATTGAAACAATGATCCTTAAAATAAATACTGAGCAATTGTATTTTAACAATTAAAACAAAAACATCCCAAAGTCCTTCTTGTGGGTAACACTGCTGTTATGTTCTAGCTTTTATAAATCCCACCCTCCGCAGCAGCTAATTAGCGTTTCTTATACCACGAGGGTTTTAAGCACTTGCTGAATGTTGTCTCATACAGCCTGTAAACCCTTCACAACTTACTGATGATTAAAGATTGAAGTTGTCTGTGTATTTTTTTTTCTTTCCAGATCACTGGATTTGGCTGGTTTTGACTCACTTTATGTCACAGCCCCAACTTGCAGACTACCTTTAGCCAGAAGCCCTACAGGTATCACCTCACATCTATAGAAATGAAAGGTCTGACACTGATCTGGGAAAAACTTTTCAGATCACAGTAATGAGTAATTTGCCTATAAGCCACGAGTTACTAGACTTGCTACACTGGTGTTTCTCCAAACTTTTTCCCTCCATTATGAGAATGAGGATGTTCCTCCCAAACTCTATCCACCTGTTCAGTCCCACGGCAGTGTAAAAACTGATTTCTCTTAGTCTCTCTCTCTGCAAATTTAATTTGGTACAAATGGTAACATATTCACTGTAAAACCTGGTGGCAACTTTATGCTGTAAAGCAATATACTTTATTTTTCCAGTAGAAACTAGCAGAAGTATGTAGCAGAGTGGTGACATTAATTGCTTTCAGCTGTAATTCCTTCTTTGTGTGACTTCTAATTGCTGGTGCCTTGCTAGAATGCTACGGACTGCTCAGCTTTATCTGAAAGAATATAGGCAATGAGGTGCTATTGGCTTGTTATGATACACTTCTCTTCTACCATAAGATGGCAGACATAGTACATAAACTTTCAATAATACACTATAACTTAAAATTATTAGATCAATATGTATACAATGTTCACTACTGTCCTTACTGTATGAACCAGAAAAAAATGGTCTCACAGTACCATTATCTGTTACTGTATTCATGGTATGATATTAGCATCAGTGCAGCTCTTTCAAAACAACATGAGTTGGCAAGAAAAAAATTAATAAAAATTTGATCAGGCATAAAATGACTATTTTTGGTTAAAGTGCAGAACAATCGCACAATATAGGTATGGTATAGCTTTTGTTTTTATTCAGCTGTTTAGTATGCTGTAGGTATAAATGACAGACTTAAACCAAGCATCGAAACTGAACCTTTCAGATGTTAATGTGATGATAGCTGTGTTATTATGAGCCTAATGATATCTAGTGCACACAAGAATACATAGGTGTCATGCTGGGAAACCAATGATCTGGCTCTCATTCTGACTGCAGGCAAAGAATATCTCATCAAAGCTATAAATTTCATGAGTCTGTTCCCAAATTTAAAACCCTTAAGGAAATGGCTTTCATGGTTCAACATTTTTAAAGGGTTGCTCTTACTTGGCTTTGTAACAAGGAAATTAATAGTTCTTCCAAAACAAATCAGAATTATGCCATAGCTGCATGCATTTTCATGCTGTTGCCTTCAGCATTTTACTTCCTTCTCCAGATAACATCGCTGCAGAATCCACATTGAATTCACTGTGGGAAAACATTTATTACCTGCTATGATTTCGCACTATAGCCTTAGATAGGTGATAGAAGTCGTTTACTCATTGCTATGTAAAAATTGTTTTCTTTAGGCCATGTGAAATAGAGTCAGTTTCTAATCAACCTTCACTTTTCACAGAGTAAAACCTATCCAGCCTAATGTCAGGGAGAGTTAGTTTCTGTAGCGTGATGCAGAGCAACCAACCAAGAGGTAGACGGCTTATGGGACTGCAATAACAAAGCAGCACTGAGTGATATACTTTTCTGTCAGTATGTTTTTTTCCCTTTAAATATTCTGACTGTGCAAATATTGAAGCTCCTGAGAAGGAATAATCATGTTTAAATAATTTTCTTAATTTAAAGGTGTACAAATGCTTTCTAATGAGCAGAAAATTATTATTGTGTTAGGATTAGCTGTTGCATGTCACATTTCATGCATATAATGCACTATGACTAGTGCTGTTCAGGAGAAAAACCATAAATGAGCACCAAATGTCCAGCATAGCAATACATTTCAACATATCATTAACAAAATAACAAAATACGGTGGATTTTCATTTAACAAGTAAGAAGTTATGCATATACTGGGATTAAATAACAAGATATATTTCCTTTTGTGTAGAATCCTTATGATTGCACAACATTTTAGATCCAACTATTTCAATGTCTGTGGAGCTACAAACAGGAGATTAACAACATCTGTGTCAAAAGTAGCTTTGCTTTTTTAGCTCATGCCAATCATTTGGAGTCCTATCTTTAAGATGAAAATGTAGCATTCAGAATAAGAATCCTTGCATAACAACAACGATTAGGTAATATACTAAGGAAATTCATCTAATAGCAAACTATTACACATATGTCTATGATACAACATAAACCATGCTCTCATAAATCAGAAACGTTACTATGTGGGCGATTGACATGAACTTCCACACCTCAAATTGCTGACCCCCATATGAGGGAGTGGTGCAGGAGCCTAACAGGGAGTGGAAAGGTCAGACGCTATTTTCTAAGAACAAAAATTATAGTAATAGACAAATTTCCTCTTCTCTGCGGGTGAAGTGATTGTCTGTAATAGAAAACACAGTGCTGGAGTCCACAAAATTCTCAATAGCCCACTGTTCCATGGGGGGGAGAACAAACATGGAGGACCGATCAAAAACCAATGGTAATCCATCATAAACTGCACAAAAAGCAGTAAATTTGCTTTAATATGAGGAAAATGACAGTTTCTCCTCAAGCATGGAAAACATAATCACCCCCTAAGCCACCCTAAAATAGCTAGCACTGGTGCAAACCAGAAAATGGCAATTCCCAACTGGGGAGGACCACCACTGTCATGCAAGAAAGGGATGAACTGGGAAACAAATAGTTCTCCATCTAGACTTTTAGAGCAGCATGTGACTTTTATTATTAAATAACTGCATAGAGGGAGAGAATAAAATAAAAAGGACATTATAACTGGCTGCTTGGGCACATGTACATAGGGGTGTCTGTGTATAATTGCATACAAGGAATATATTGTTCCATAAAAATGACTGTAACCAGCTGAATTAAAGCTGTCTAAACTTTTGCTCATCCCACCTCTAAGTTAGCCTTGGAGCATATTCAGACAAGCTTTGAGCCTCATCCTACAGGAGCTAGGCTGCTTTCAGTATCCAAGCTGGCTTGTGTTTGACTGCAGCGTGGATATACCTTTAATAAAAGACACAATATTCTGCATCAGGTTTTCAACTTAG
>WAAD01017437.1:2677-24166 GCA_013389945.1 Fregata magnificens
AAATGAATAGGTGGAACCAGAACCTGGAAATATGAAGGCCTTGTATTTCTTTGCAAGCTTTGCATTGGATTCTGGAATATATAGTATAGATTCACTACAGATGCACATGGTATTTCTCACTGTGAGAAACAAAAGAATAAAAAAAAAATATCAAGTTGTTTCAGTTCTCCAACAGAATTACTTATTCTGCATTTATTGGAATTATTTACGATTAATGGTCCTGAATTTTGTTTTCCATCCAGGTGTGCTGTCAGAGATGTTGCTTACAATTATAGATAGAAATATGAGAATTGGTAGCTGTTAGATATGCATCTCTCTCAGAAGAGAAAAAGAAGCTTGATATTTCTTGAGGAGTGAAAATTTCTGACTAGTTTTATATTCCAGAGAGACAGCAATAGTGGATTGTCTAACACAATGTTCTCCAGCTAGACCTATCTGTTTACAAACCCACAGTTATCCTATGGAGACACTTGATCCTTTCTCTCTTTAGCAGCAGTAATTTTTACTCTCTTCTCGTAATAACAAAGTGAAAAATTTTCAAGATAGTCACATAAATGTTAAAAATTGTTTTTTCAATAGGCAATAATAAAAAACCTCCCCCTAGATCCAAAGGTATCAATACACAAGAAAAAATATGCATTTGTATCTCATTCTCACCTCTCCCTTTAAGAAACATTAGAGAGATGTTTTGTTTTTCCTGACAGCTTCTGGCATCTTATCATACATTACAATGTACTGTAACTGCAGAGAGGGTGCATTTCTGTACAAACGTATAGAAACTGTATATTTCATAAGACCTGTTTGGTGCCATATCGTGTATAAATGCAGACCTGTGTATAGGCCTTACATTAGGGAAAGGAGAAGAGTAATACATACTCCCCTGTTTCTGATTCATGGCCAACTCTGCCTCCTTGGCTAGTCATGCTAGGTTATGGGCTGTCTGCAGATTTGAAGAATGCTTGGGCTAGAGAAGAGGGATAATATCTGGGAGAACAGTTCAGGACTGGTGGTTAAAAGCAGATGTAGTTGTGTAATGATAGACGCTAATGTGAATTTAGGTATACCGTTTCTTTATTTTCTTTAAATTTCAGCTATTTATAAAACGTGAGATTTAATGGAACACTTGCTGTTAGTGTGGTTTATGACTTTATGAGAAGGTGTATGCTGAAGCAGTGTATTGTACATTTAGACTGAGTTTTACTGTGCATTTTTAAAAAAAAATTTTTAAAATTACTGTACTTCTTGTACTGAAAAATTCCATTGGAAAGGCTCAGTGTTTCCCAGAATAGGATTACCACTACAAGGAAGGTAATAACGTTATATTAACCAGCACAAAGTTTAAGATGCAGAATGCCATCTACTTCTCTCAGATGGAGTTATGAGGGTTAAAATGGAACTTAGCTCTTAGTCCACCATTGTGAGCGCAGCAGAGTGCTAAGTTTCAATAGCTGTCATGACATTTTGATGGAAAAAAATTATGAGCCTCTAAATAGTTTTTGTTATTAACAAATAAGTATTTTATCCTATAAAGCTGTTTTATAATGAAGAACATTGTGGTTTTATTTTTACTATCTTTATTTGTCACTGCATTTTCAACTAGCCCCATTACTTAAAAAAAGATATTTAGTAAAATAGCTGTTCCAAAGGCTGAGATCTTTGTGTCTTACCTTTCTTTTAGGGTAGTTGTGGTAATATGTGAAAGATTTGCAGAGCTATGGAAGTGATACAACAAATGTAATTTTTGGATAAGTTCTGCTAAGAACAGTTATGCATTCTGGAATAAAACTGGTTTTGCCAGGGTTAGTATTAGTCTGTAACTAATCAGCCACCCAAAGGAGCTACCTGATGATTGTTTTTATCATAAGGGTAGTAATATTTTCTTTCTGTTCCTGGAAAACAGATGTTTAATTTTTGGGGGTGTGTGGGGTTTGTGATTTTAGTTTTTTTGGTTGTTTGGTGGTGATGGTTTGTGATGTGGTGGTTTTTTTTTTTTTTTTTTTTAACCAGTCCTAGTATACAGACAATGCAGCTGACTAATATACAGATGTGTGTAGCTATGTCACCTCTAGTCTTCCATAAGTGCAGGTAAAGATCTACCAACTCGAATCTTTAGTACAGTGTAAGCAGAGATTTGCATCTTTGAATGCTAGTTGTGTAAGCAGGGGTTCACTGCTGATGGCAGCAAATCTGGCTGCTGACCACTATCTGAGCCCTCCCATCATTGTTATATTTAAGGATTTCACAAACACTCAATTTGTTGATGAAACAACTGGTAGATTGTGGAAATACCCCCCCAAAACAGGGATGTTGCCAAGAAATGGAGGTACATACCAGTTTGTGAGTGATGCATTAAAATAATATGTGGCAGATTTGAATTAATCTAGTCCACTGATTTGTGTCTTTCTATCTGGTTAAAACTAGAGTGGAAGATAAGGACAGGCTGATATTACAGAAGTTGCACCCTTTTTTTAGCGTTTTTGTTTCCTTTAAGGACACACGTATTTCCTTATGGACCTGTTTTTTGTTGTAGGCAATGTAATTAATCGTATAATGTCATCAGATACATTTTTCCATTTAGAGACTGCGGAAAAGGTTGTGTTGAGGAAAACTAGGTGTCCTAATTTGCCCGTTCTTATCTCAAGCCATTTGCGTATGTGCAAATGTGAAATTCTGCTGGCTGTGTAGGTGAATTGCAGTACTTGTGGTGAGTATAGATTATGCATTTGTTCTTGCATATTTAGATTTGATCAGTTCTCTTTTGTGCTTTTCAACCTAAGAATGGTATTAACTTACCTATGATCTGACTTCAGTGCATGCCAAATCTATTTGCTTAGGATAGGTATCTGCCAAAGACCACATTTCACTGGTTTTCCACAAGTAGTGGCTTCCCAGTTCTTCATTCAGTTTACAGCGGTGGTATCATGTGTTGTCCATGTGATTCGAAAGCAGTCCATCTGAGAAAGCATTAGTGCTTTTGAAATCAACTGAAATGTGTGTAGTGAGGTATTGGCCTGATAGTTTTTATATTAAGGTCTTAATTTGCTTCTTCCTACAAATCAGGTCCAAAATAACTGTTAACAAAATAAAAGCATTTTGGGGGTGTATCATAAAGATGCTGTTTTCCTTAAGTATTTAGGAAGTGTAGAGAATAAGGAATAGCACTAGTGATGGGAGAAAGGTGTTATCCTTAGCTGATTCATTTTACAGTTAGGACTACATTAAAGCTGTGTTGACAAAGCATGCTTTGAAAAGAATCATAAGGTTCTTAGTGTTGCAGACAGATTCTGGTTTTGTTTTGCAAATCTAAAACCAGCGTGGAGGGTAGGCAAGGTTAACACTCTCAGTGTCCCACCTGTTGTCTGGTATCTAAGCAGATGTATAATATACCATTATAGTCACAAGGAGCATACATATGCATATAAAGTATTAGGGATCAATTGTGATACTGTGAGTCATGGAAATTGAATATTTAGACTTAGCTTATCATTAAATAGCAAAAGTTTTATCACTGCATATGTATTCTACTGGAAATAAACAATAGTATCAGCTCAGTGAATACACATGTGCTCTGGACCTTTCCTAATTATTTAACTGAATCAGCAATTTAAGATTCAGTTAATAAAGACGTCCAAATATTCAGATACCTGCTACCTGCTTCTACACATAGGTAACACCAAAAAACATGTGCTTTTTGGTGGCAAAATCACTGGAGAAGAAAAGTCTTTTTTTATTTTTCTTAAGGTTTAAAACCTCCAGGGCAGTTAGAAAACCATGTTTCTCATTGAACTGTGTCTTTTTGAAATTCACAAGCTTGACATGTCATTGGCATGACGTGTCTCAGTCCGTTACACAGAAATGCCATATTACACTGTGTGACGTGACAGGCTGACAAAAAGGGACATGACGCACCAGCCCAAAGGGATGTCAAGCCTGAGAAATTTAAGCCATGCTGCTTGCTTAAAAAAAAAAAAAAAAAAAAAAAAAAAGTGAGGGGGGGCACACTCAATGCTGATATCCAGTACTGTTGGATTTTATGGTTTCTAAAAGGTTTTCTTGGTTCAGTCAGGCCTTCCTCTTGTGTTTGATAATAAACCATGCAAATATAAGTTTCTGCTTTTGTATATTTTATCCTGTGGGACCACATGGTCTTGAGTTCCTTCACAATGCTTGGCAAACCTTTGAAGAAATCTCATAAACTTGCGGCACTTGTGACATGGGGATCAGAGTTAAAGAAGTGCATTGTACTACATGTGGGATTGCTATACGCATAAACAAGAGTTGTTCAAAGATCACTGTGATAACATGACATGCTGTAAATCACAGTTCAAAATCTAGAAAGGTTTTAGAAATATTTTTTAGTTGTGTTAGGGTTCTAGAAGATAACATAAAGTCCATCTAGGGCAGGACGAATGGAAGGGCAGGAGAGCGTAGAAGAATTAAAAGATTGTTAGTAGACATGTTTTTCTTCTCAAAAAGCCTTTCCCTCAATATTTGTTTCCTTTAAGTAGCAGCGAAAGTATTTCAATAATCTCTAAAGAGTTTAAGAACAATATACTTAATTACTATGAGTAATTTCAGAGCTAATTAATGCGATAAATCTCTATAATGAAGTATTCTTAGCTACTGATCAACATAAAATGAAATAGATTAAAGTCAGTGCAGATGTATCTTCTAGTTAATTTTACATTTGGTGTGGAATGGTGAAGATGAGCATACAGACATATGTACACATTTTAGTTCAGAATTTAAATATTCTGAGTTGCGTCATGTGTATATGCTTCTAATGCAGTCATTTACATGCAGACTTTGGCATGGATTTTTTTTAATAGGTTGTAATAATGGGTTGAGTTAAAATAGACAAATTAAATTTAGTATTATTAAAAACCTGTCATGATTGTTCATCTATTAAAAATAATAATTCACTCATGGGTAAAAAGTGCAAGAAATAAATTGCTGCATACATTTTTGTTAGATTCTTTGCATTTTATGCATTGTAAAAATTTTATATAGAGATAACAATCTGAAATGAAATTTATTCCTTCTGGGTTGATACCTTGCTTGCTAAACATACGGAATAAACTTTGACTACAGGGGCAGCTAAAATACACATTTATAATGCTAGTGGGCAGTGACCTTAAATGTGAGTCTGAACAGTGTTTATGTAATTCCTGGTGGTAAACACTATCCTTCTACTTTCTCTTATCAACACGCTTGAAACTGATGAAAGAAGTTGGTCTATAAGTACAAATTCTCCTTTGCAGAAACATTTTTCCATTTTTTTTTTTGCAAATATGCTTTCCTGAATGTATCGGGTCTGTGTTGTAAGGTTTTGGTAGCGGGGGGGCTACAGGGGTGGCTTCTCTGGGAAGCTCCTAGAAGCTTCCTTATGTCCAACAGACCCAATGCCAGCCGGCTCCAAGGCGGACCTGCCGCTGGCCAGGGCTGAGCTGATCAGCGGCAGTGCTAGTACCTCTGAGAGAACATATTTAAGAAGGGGGAAAAAAACCTGCGCAACAGCAATTGCAGCCAGAGAGAGGAGTTGAGAATATGTGAGAGGAACAACCCTGCAGACACCAAGGTCAGTGAAGAAGGAGGGGGAGGAGGTGCTCCAGGCGCTGGAGCAGAGATTCCCCTGCAGCCCGTGGTGAAGACCATGGTGAGGCAGGCTGTCCCCCTGCAGCCCATGGAGGTCCATGGTGGAGCAGATATCCACCTGCAGCCCATGGAGGACCCCACCCTGGACCAGGTGGATGTACCTGAAGGAGGCTGTGACCTGGTGGGTAGCCCATGCTGGAGCACGTTTACTGGCAGGACTTGTGACCCTGCGGGTGACCCACGCTGGAGCAGTCTGTTCCTGAAGGACTGAACCCTGTGGAAGGGACCCACACTGGAGCAGTTTGTGAAGAACTGCAGCCCATGGGAAGGACTCATGCTGGAGAAGTTCATGGAGGACTGTCTGCCATGGGAGGGACCCCATGCTGGAGCAGGGGAAGAGTGTGAGGAGTTCAACCCCTGAGGAGGAAGGAGTGGCAGAAACAATGTGTGATGAACTGACCGCAGCCCCCATTCACCTGCATGGCTGTAGGGGAGGAGGTAGAGAATTTGGGGGTGAAGTTAAGCCTGGGAAGAAGGGAGGGGTGGGGGGACAGTGTTTTTAAGATTTGGTTTTATTTCTCATTACCCTACTCCTGATTGGATTGTTAATAAATTAAGCTAATTAGCCCAAGTTGAGTCTGTTTTGCCTGTGATGGTAACTGCTGAGTGATCTCTCCCTGTCCTTATCTTGACCCATGAGCCTTGCGTTACATTTTCTCTCCCCTGTCCTGCTGAGGAGGGGGAGTAATAAAGCGGCTTTGGTGGGCACCTGGCATCCAGCCAGGGTCAACCCACCACACTGAACTACGATTTGTTTCAGTTTATGTACGGTCTTTCCATTGACTTAGGTGTGCTTTGGATTGTGTCAAAAAATACATTTTTCAAGCAGGACAGATTCTGAGAATTCTTTTTCAGAGAGAAGTCTGGTTCTAATTTAAAGTAGCAGTGTTGTTGAGAATCTTTTCCTCTTCTCAAAACGTTCATACCCAGCTCCAAAGACATGGATACAGTGCATCAATAATTGTCCGCAGCAGGTGTGTCTGACCTTCCATACCTGTTTACTCCCCTGTGTGCTGGCTGACAGGGCATCTGAGATTGTATCCCATGGATGTCTGCATCAGGTATTGTAATGAGGTCTCAAGCTACCACCTGTAGGAAAGGCACTACGAGCAATCTGCATGCTCTTAAAAATGGCCATAGTGAGAATAATAAACTGTAAGATCAGAGAAGGGTGCTCGGACGCCAAATACTTTCCCTCTTTCCCCAGGGAAAGGGGGAGAAACTTGAAGAGAATGGCAGAGGCAAACCATGGTGCAAGGCACAGTGAGGGGTATCATGAGACGTGCCATCGCTAAGGCAGAGCAATAGGATGTTTGGTATCTGGATTGCATGTCTTTACTGCTACATTAGTCTGCATGTGCACCAGACCAAAAATACCTGTTCTGTAAAACTAATGGCCAGCATTTTGTGAGGATGTAATCTTTACACAAAAACATGTATGCATAGGTTTTGAAATGTGGAACTGTAATATATAAACCAGCATGTAATTTCTGCACAGAAACATGTAGAAAGGTAATAGTAGAGTAGTAAGGGACTGGATAACCAGCACTACCTAAATTTGTATAATTTGTCTCTTCACTGCAAAGGGGTTTAGGTTTTGTAACTGGACTTTGCAGTTGTACCACCATAGAACCACCTAATTAAGGTCAGGAGCTCAGTTAGAGTCTCTTTCTGCAGTTACTTCTGCTTTAACATGGCTATTAAGACCTGCCTGTGCAGTCTGCTATTGTGGGGACCTCTGGAGCAGTAAGTTTCAAAATTGAGATGAATGGATCAGTTCAAAGCTATTAGATTTCTTTTTTTTTAGTTTTTTTTTTTTTTTTGAGACTTCATGTGTGCAGGCTAGTGTGGTAGTGCATGTGTGTTACATACTCAGTTGAGAAATGTGAGAACTATAGAAGTCACATATATTTTCCAAACAGAAGTAGTTATTCTGATGTCATATTATTCCTGAAGCTGGACTTTTAAACATGTGACTGTTTCTATCCAGATCCAGCTCTGCCATTCTCCACTCCTTGGTGCAACTCAGCCTCTGAGCATGCATAATGAAGCTATTAGTATTTTATGAATTGAACTCTTTTTCTCTTGGGGAAGGGAGGACTTCCTGAGTATGTTAAGCAAAGCAGAATTCATATGAATCATATGGCTGAATTACAGTACATCTACTTACATCCTTGAACTTTATGATCTGCTGCAAAAGACATGAACATTTGTAAAGGTATGGAAAGAGTATAATCTGGGATCAGCTCAAACATTAATTAAAACTGAAGAGATGTAAGTTTGTTATGGAAACAAAGAGAAACACAGCACAGAGTGGGCTGCAAGCCAAGTCCCTGAGATGTTCAGGAATCCTGCTTTGAGAATCTTACCATCAACTCCCAAAACACATTTGCTAAAAGTTCTCCAGTGATTTTTCTTTCTATATTTTGACTTCTATCTACTTGGAAAATCCAGACTCCTTTTTCCTTTAAACTTAATGTTGTTACATATTCCTGAAGCACAAGAAGGATCTGAAACTATGAAGCCTAATGATACTGCTTTGGATTTTTAGCTCTAATGAATGACACTTCTTTTGTGGTTAACGGTCTGGATCAGTGGTACAGCTAGATCAGTTAAAAATAGATAGATTAACTTGATAGTTTGCTGGTGGGTTTGGGGGTTTTTTTGGGGGTTGTTTTTCTTTTTTTTTTTTTTTTTAAAAGGTGTGGGTGGTGGTTGTTGTTTTGGTTTTAGTGTGGGGTGGGGGTTTTTTTGTGTTTTGGGGTTTTTGGGGGTGTTTTTTTTGTTGGTTTTTTTTTTTTTTTTTTTTTTTTGTTTTGTTTTTAACCTGTGGCCCTGTTACTGCTGAATAAAATCCACCACAGCTGCTTTGGCAGAGGCTGTGCTGCTTTGAAGAGTTTGATTTTAGGCATATCCTTTTTGATGTTATATTTTGAGGCATAAATTATATTTGTTTTTTGGACTGTGACTTTTGGAAATAAAATTTTAAACAGTATGTGTTCTTGGGTCTGAAGGACTGGTTTTTTTGTGGTGTGGGTTTTTTTTTTTTTCCTTCCTTCAGAGCCTTTAGCTTCCTTAGGTTTTATTTACACACATTATGCATGTCTTTGCTCCTGTAATTTGCAGATTCAAATGGTAATAAACACGCTCTTTGTGCTGGATAAATAAGCTTAGACTTTGCATCCTTGTCCACATAAGAGTGGCACATGAACTGAGTGGTTCCAAATTCTGCTCGAGTATATACAAGTGTAAGAATTTTGAAAGTGCACATATGTTTTCTTAATTCTGTAGAAAAAGGATGTCCTGTTGGAAAAGTGGGGACTGCAAAGAAGCTGAAATGAAAATTTCACCACTAGTGGAATGAAAAGATTGCACTTCTGGAAACCTCTGTGCCTGGGACAGTAATGCTTTCCCAGGCATGCTGCAGAACATGACACACTGTGAAGACAGCATTCAGTTGCATTTGCTCAGAGAGCACGCTGATAGACGGATGGGCTTTGAGAACAGAAGTGACAAACGCCATAAATTTCTCTTGAAGAAAAGTGCTATCATTTCTGCTACTTGCTTACATATGTTTTCAAGCATGACTGTCTTAAGTGTTGCTGATAAGTTACATAGCACTGATAATTCAGTTGCATTTTGGGGTTTTCAAGAAAGGATTAAAGTCTGGAAGAATTCTAATACTCTCTGAATTCTCCTACTGATTCACATTCAGTGGATGCAGTCAAAGCAAGATTGTTAAAGCCATCCTGATTATTTGACAAATAGTTACACTTTGAAAGAATACAGGTTTTCATGTTTTTTTGTTTTTTGGGGTTTTTTTTTTTTGTTTGTTTGTTTTCTATTGGAGCAGGTTGCTGTAGTTGTTATCTGTTCTCAAAAAGCCTTTCTGAGCACAAGTACACACAGGCCCTTTTTAGATTGTTCTCGCCTGCTATGAACTCTTTCTAGTTCAGGAAGTTGATCACTTCTCTCCTAACAGCATGTTCCCTGAGAGCATTGTAAAATATGCAAATAGAGTTTTGCCTGCTAAATTGTATTCGCTCTGTGTTTCCTTTGTTAGAATCCCCTCCCTTATTAGATGAGACTTTCTTCAAAAGAAGAAACAAGTGAACACCTCCCTTGTATCATCTCCGGTTTCATAACCTCAAACATTAGCAATTGGATTTCTCTTGAACTCATAAACCACCTTACCAATTGCTGCCTCCTGTAGTTTAGCAGGAGAGCAAATAATGGAACAGTCATATGATCAGAATTTTCCTTTAGGAAAATTACACAGGCTGTAATTTCCTTTAGGAAAGTTACACAGACTGCCTGGATGAACTTGCTTGGGGCTTCTGGCTAGCATCCCTGAATGTAGGCTTGGAATTATGCAGCTACGGTGTGTGTGTGTACACACTCTGGTTGTATTTAAAGTAGGGTTCACACCTTGGAATGTCTGGATGTCTGTTTACCCCGAGCCTGTAAACTTGTGGTTGATTTGATGAATCTTCTTAATGAGGCTGAGGGTTGCATTAACTTTCCAAACTGAAATATGTTTTCTACATCTGACTGGGAGTGTTCACTCTCTTTTTAAAGTTGGTTTGATGTTAACTGTAGATAAGTGCCCACCTAAAACAAGTGATGCTCACAAAATGTTATGCATCCAGGTAGTTGAGCTGTGACAAGCAAAAATGAGAACTATTTCACTTTCATTTGCCTGAAGCATATGCAGGTAAAAAGACCAGATTAAATGCTTTTTGTGATTTCCCCCCCTCCATTTTGTTTCTTCAGTGAACAGTGCCTAAAGGGTGTATTCCCTCTTGAATGCATACAACTACCGAAGGAGATAATGTTGGAGACTTTAATTTGAATAGGCTCTTAAATTTATGATTAAATAACAATGTTAGTGTGAGACATGGAGAAGGAATGCTATGTAGCCTTTGTGCATTAAAGTTCTTATTCAAACTTGAAGTCCATGATTTTGATAATGATCTGTCATATAGTACAGAGATTTGTGAAATATTGAACATTTGTTAGTACATTTTAGAATTAAATATTTTTAAGAATATTGAAACTAAATGTGGTCAAATAACTACTGCTACCCTTGGAAGCATCACCAAGCATGATGTCATATTCTTAGGGTACGAATACTTTTCGGAAGGAATCCAGGGGCTTTCTGTAGCTATTTACTAATGGCAAAAGATAATTGAGAGATTGAAAACTGTAAGTGCACAGTAAAATATGTTTAAATACTATCCTCATGGACATCATCTTTCTTTCAGAATTTACTCTTATGGTTTTATATGCTATGTATGATATCCTGTGGGATAATTAACAGTACTGATGTGCAGGCAATATCCAAATTATCTGGTCCAGTTTGGTCATGATGTAGGTAGCAGTGCAAGATGTTTATAGTCCTTAAATGCAAACTGTTTCTCACTTTAGGCGTGGTGTTGACTACGTTTTTTTCACAGTAAAAGGCAATATTTGCCATAAGGTAACAGTAGTGGACCTGATCTTGATGTATGTTAATTGTAGCTTGTGCTAAGGTGCTATCTGCGTGGGTAGCTCTGAGCTTTTCTGTCCAATGTAAAACTTTTTTTTTTGTTTTGTAAGTGTGGAAGGTAAAAAGCCCAGGCGATGACATTACTGTCACCTGCTTAAAACAGTTTGAAGTTCTTCAAGAATCGGCATAATCTCCAGGGTTCACTGTTTTTCCATGAAAGCATTTATTTCAGTCAAAATACTTCACGTTCTTCTCTACACAGACATTTCAAGAAAAGTTAAAAACATGCCGTTTTAAAGGGAAACTTTACCTTTCTTTACAAATATACCTACTTTTAAGTAGATTGTACCATTGCAGAGTCAAATCATAGACCTTATTAGGCACACATGATTCACATGACAGCTAAATAAACTGAGATGCTTCTAATAAAAGATGTAATTGAAACTGTTTTAGATTGGTGAACAAGTCTTTCTGTTCACTTTCTTTATTTTTAATTCATTGTTTTTATCTAGTGTCTTCCTCAATAACTGACCCTTTAATTCTGTTTAAAACCAAAATAAAATCTCCTGGGTTTTTTATTTTCTTTCATTTTATATGTATGATTTGCCCTCTTAGAGCAAGGGGAAACAATCTTGCCCATCTGCTTGTAAAAGCATGATGAATCTTTTGAATATGCGAATGTAAGATCTGTTGTTCAAGATGTCATGTTTTTCCCTCTGTTGTTAGCTAGGAGACAACATGGAATACCCTGATTTACCTGTGTAATCCCAGTGTGTCTCAGGTGCCAGGACTCGCTGTTGAGATCAGCATGTCTCCTGTCAGAAATGGTTGGAGTGAGACAGGGACGGCATGACCACTGGGCGCAAAAAGCTACAGAGGTCAGGTTTCAAGGACAGCCAGCATGGCAGTGATGTGACAGTGACAAGTTGTCAAGCGAGCAAATATAAAAGTGGGGCTGGGAGGGAGGGAGAAGGAAAAAGTCTTGTCATTTCTGATGAAATATTCAGCGTAGCAGGTAGCAATGGACTGAATGGATTACACTCATGAGTTTGGTGATTGTTTTTTAAGAATGGTGGAGAGCTGATTGCTCACAGTGGAGACCTGTTCAGTGGTTGTGAATACTTTGTTTACTAGCCTGATGATGCTCCACAAGAGATGTCTGTCATAAATTGCCTACTTTAAATTTTTGAATAAATTAAATATTACACCCTTGTTTATAACAGTAGCAACATCAGGCTTGGGTAAGACCCCTTTTAGAGCCTGTTGTGGTTTAACCAGGCAGGCAGCTAAACACCACACAGCTGTTTGCTCACTTCCCCCGCCCCCTGCCCCTGTGGGATGGGGGAGAGAATTGGGGCAAAAAAAAGGGGAGGGGGAGGTAAAATTCGTGGGTTGAGATAAAGACAGTTTAATAAGACAGAAAAGGAAGGGAAAATACTAATACTCAAACCCTGGCGACAGGCACTGTGGCTGCTCCAACCCCCACAACAGGCACTGCAGCTACTGCAACCCTGGCGACAAGCACTGCAGCTGAACCAGAGAAGCAACCTGTGCTGGTATCAGTCACCTCTATACATAAGAAGAAATACACAAGAAAATCAGCTTGTTTAAGTAAGGGATGAACATGAACCAGGGCCATCATGAGAACAGGAGGAGGAAGAGGCAGAACCCACAAATGAGATGGTAACAACCCGATCCCTGCCCCTGAGTGAGCCACAAGATATGTGAAAAGATTTTGGTCGTCATCCAGGCGAGCACGTTGTCACCTGGCTGCTCCGATGCTGGGATAATGGGGCCAATAGCCTGGAATTAGAGGGTAAGGAAGCCAAGCAGCTGGGAACCCTTTCTAGGGAAGGGAGCATTTACAAAGCGATTGGAAAAGGGGCACAAGCCCTCAGGCTCTGGAGGCAACTCCTGTGAGGTGTGAAGGAAAGGTATCCCTTCAAGGAAGATGTTTTATGTCACCCAGGCAAGTGGATGACCATGGAGAGAGGTATCCGGTACCTGAGGGTATTAGCTGTGCTGGAGGTGATTTATAATGACCTGGACAATGAGCAGTTATCCAAAGATCCAGATGAAGTCAAGTGCACACGACCCGTGTGGCGGAAGTTTGTACGGAGCACACCATCGTTGTATGCCAACTCATTGGCAGTAATGACTTGGAAAGATGGAGAGGAACAGACGGTGGATGAATTGGCAGGCCAACTCTGGCAATACAAAGAAAGTCTCTCTTCCTCCCTATGGGCCTGTGTCTCAGCTGTGGAAAAGCTGTCCAAAAAACTGTCCCAGGAGTTCCAGCAACTCAAGGAGAATATGTCCTACTCCCCACCCGTACAGACCAGTATCTCAGCTATTAGGAGTAAGTGTTCCTCTGCTCAAGAGAGAGGATATAGAGGGTACATACTACGGGCCACCCTGTGGTTTTACCTGTGTGACCACGGAGAGGACATGAGGAAGTTGGATGGAAAATCTGCCTCAACCCTAGAGGCACGGGGTACATGAGTTGCAAGGAACAATCACAAAAGGGGGTTCTTCCAGGAAAATTGCTGCTCCAGTTTCCAGTCGGCAGTTCACCAGACAGAGTAGAAGGGCTGTTCTTACTTCTGATCTTAATGGAGGGACTCCTGACTCATATCTACAAGAAGTGAATAACAAATACTATGACCAGGACTAGAGGGGCCCTGCCTCCAGCCAGGTGGAGGAAAGGGACAACCGGGTTTACTGGACTGTGTGGTTTCGATGGCCTGGCACATCAGACCCACAGGAGTATAAGGCTCTAGCAGACACCGGTGCACAGTGTACCTTAATGCGATCAAGCTACAAAGGGGCAGAACCCATCTGTATTTCTGGAGTGACAGGGTGATCCCAACAGCTAACTGTACTGGAAGCTGAAGTGAGCCTAACTGGCAATGAGCGGCAAAAGCACCCCACTGTGACTTGTCCAGAGGCTCCGTGTATCCTTGGCAGAGCCTACCTCAGGAGAGGGTATTTCAAGGACCCAGAAGGGTACCGGCGGGCTTTTGGTGTAGCTGCCTCAGAAATAGAGGAAATTAAACAGCTGTCCACCTTGCCTGGCCTCTCGAAGGACCCTTCTGTGGTGGGGTTGCTGAGTGTTGAAGAACAACAGGTGCCAATCGCTACCACAACGGTGCACCGCTGGCAATATTGCACCAACTGAGACTCCCTGATTCCCACCCATGAGCTGATTTGTCGACTGGAGAGCCAAGGAGTGATCAGCAAGACTCGCTCACTCTTTAACTGTCTCATCTGGCCAGTGTGAAAGTCTAATGGAGCCTAACAGCAGACTATCATGGCCTGAACGAAGTCATGCTGCCGCTGAGTTCTGCTGTGCTGGACATTCTAGAACTTCAATACAAACTAGATTCAAAGGCAGCCAAGTAGTATGCCACAACTGATATCTTTCTCAATCCCTTTGGCAGCAGAGTGCAGGCCACAGTTTGCTTTTACTTGGAGGGATGTCCAGTCCACCTGGAATGGACTGCCCCAGGGGTGGAAACACAGCCCTACTATTTGCCATGGATTGATCCAGACTGTACTGGAACAGGGTGAAGCCCTGGAACACCTGCAATACATTGATGACATCATTGTATGGGGCAACACAGCAGAAGTTGTTTTTGAGAAAGGGAAGAAAATAGTCCAAATCCTTCTGAAAGCCAGCTTTGCCACAAACCAGAGTAAGGTCGAGGGACCTGCACAGAAGATCCAGTTTTTAGGAATAAAATAGCAAGGTGGACGTTGTCAGATCCTGATGGATGTGATCAACAAAATAACAGCTGTGTCCCCACTGACTAGCAAAAAGGAAACACTAACTTTCTTAGGCATCATGCGTTTTTGGAGAATGAATATTCCAAATTACAGTCTGACTGTAAGCTCCCTCTGTCAAGTGACCCGGAAGAAGAACTATTTCCAATGGGGCCCTGAGCAACAACAAGCCTTTGAACAAATTAAACAGGAGATAGTTCATGCAGTAGCCCTTGGGCCAGTCCGGGCAGGACAAGATGTAAAAAAATGTGCTCTACACCGCAGCCAGGGAGAATGGCCCTACCTGGAGCCTCTGGCAGAAAGCACCAGGGAAGACTTGAGGTCGACCCCTAGGGTTTTGGAGTCAGGGATACAGGGGATCTGAGGCCCACTATACTCCAATGGAGAAAGAAGTATTGGCAGCATATGAAGAGGGTTTGAGCTGCTTCAGAAGGGATTGGTACTGAAGCACAGCTCCTCTTGGCACCCCGGCTGCTGGTGCTGGGTTGGATGTTCAAAGAAAGGGTCCCCTCTATGTATCGGGCAACTGCTGCTATATGGAGTAAGTGGGTCGCACTGATCACACAACGGGCTCGAATAGGAAAGCCCAGTCATCCAGGAATCTTAGAAGTGATCATGGACTGGCCAGAAGGCAAAGATTTCGGAATATTGCCAGAGGAGGTGACGTATGCTGAAGAGGCCCCACATTTGGCACCAAAAAGAATTGTTGTGGTTTAACGTGGCAGGCAGCTAAACACTGCACAGCTGTTCGCTTGCTTCCTGCCCCCCATCCTGCCCCAGTGGGATCAGAATCAGAAAAAAAAAAAAAAGGGGGGGGGGGGGGGAAGTAAAATTCGTGGTTTGAGATAAAGACTGTTTAATAGGACAGAAAAGGAAGGGAAAACAACAATAATAATGATAAAAGAATATACAAAACAACTGATGCACAATGCAATTGCTCACCACCTGCCAACTGATGACCAGCCAGTTCCTGAGCGGCAGTCTGCCCCCCAACCAACTCGCCCCAGTTTATATACTGAGCATGACATCACGTGGTATGGAATATCCCTTTGGCCAGTTTGGGTCAGCTGTCCTGGCTGTGCCCCCTCCCAGCTTCTCACTGGCAGGGCATGAGAAGCTGAAAAGTCCTTGACTAGTGTAAGCACTGTTTAACAACAACTAAAACATCAGTGTGTTATCAGCATTATTCTCATGCTAAATCTAAAACACAGCACTATACCAGCTACTAGGAAAAAAAAAAATTAACTCAATCCCAGCCAAAACCAAGACAGAGCCCTAAACTGCTGTTAAGTCCTTCGTATAGATCATTGAGTTGCTATGGAGTGATGCATCTTAGAGAAATTTGGAAGGAAAACTATAATAATGATGCCAGTTCTGAATGATCATAAATACTCATAATTAACAACTCTGATGTGTAATTTTGTTGGTCTGTTTTCAGACACTTTTCATTTTATTTTGAATTTTTTCATATTGTATTGGATTGAAACACTTCTGTTTGTAGTTCTGTGTATTCCATAGTATATGAGATAATAGCATACTTTATTTGTCCCTGAAACAGACCACAGTAATATGGTGAATTTTATCTCCTGGCATATTTGCAGACTTCTCAATACCAGTTTTCTTAATGGTAAGAGCATTCTACTACATACATATTATTCCTTGGATCAGTAATACCAGCCTGCATATGTGTACATGCACACTAATTCTGCATGTATATGCAGGATAAATGTTAATTTAAGCTTGCTTAGTATAATCTCATTAAGAATAAATACTACAAGAAGTGTATCATGATTTTCAGTGAAGTCCTTGAATAGCTTGCTATAACATGAGGAAAAATGGTGTATGTCTGTGGAAAGAATGCTTTCATATTCTGCTATGTAGAATTTAGGCATTTAGCAATCATGGTTCTTTTTTTGTTAATGTGCACATTTATTCTTAAATTAGTAAACATTATCAAATGCTTTATTGTGGATATATAAGGAAAAATGCTTTAAAATGTGTTCTGTACTAGATTTCTTCAGGGTGTACTTTTAACTCCCATCAATTACTTTTTAAGTTTAACTTTTCATTTCTTTACATGAGGGAGCAGCTGTATATTGACAACTAGTGATGCTGAAGGGAGAAATGTAAAGTTCTTTTTACTATCCTACTCTCTTCTTTGTATCTAGAACAATTTAATTATTTTTTAATTCATCTGCAGNATGGATGAATATTACTTTTTAGCCTTGTGAAAATAGGCTTAGTTGCTTGAGAATGTAGATGGAAGAAGAAAAATTTCCTGAGGCAAATTGGTCTTGGAGCGAAAAGAGAAAATAAGTTTAAATGAAAACGAAGCTATGAAAATGTTTAATGATTCAATGCAGTTTTGTCTCATTAAAGAGCAATGTAGCTAAAGAGTAACCTTAAGAGTTTAAGTATGAAAACAGATGCAAGAAAAAAAGACAGAAGTCATTATGCAGAGTGAATGAGAGTAGCTTGCTTGGGGAGCCCGTGGGCTGGGATCTTGCCCACCTGAGGGCTGCTAAGCATCAGCATCTTTGCCACAGTAATACTTGAACTATGCTTCCAGCCAAATCACTGTGTCTATCTTTTGCTGTGGATTTTTGGCAGTGGATTCTCAGAGTTGCAAGCTGGCTTTCACACTGCCATGTGCTCTCACTCCCTGCTGATTCACACTGCAGGTGATAACACAAAGATATCAAAGACTTTTTCTTCAGTCTCCGTCTCCAGAGCTCCATGTCTTCCAAGTAAAAAAAAAATAGTGGAACAGAGGTTTCTGAGGTGGACTAAAGCAACGTCCCACCCCCCCCAAATGTATGTTGAAATCCAACAGAGAAATTGTTCAATATTGATAATCTGGCGATGGGATATGCTCTTTTCTCAGAATAAGACATGGAATTTGAAGTGCCTGTAAGAGAGAATTTGGATTTTCATTTTTAAAATGCAGGTTTCTAGTCTTTTCCTAGTAAAAGTTTCCTTGGAAATGTAAAGTCATGCTTCCCATGGATGGAAGACCTTTTCAATTACCCCTTTATGAAATATGAGAAAGAGGAATTGTGAAGAACACTCACCTCCTGCTCCAGAGGACTGCCCATACCCCTCTGTACCTTCTCTCTTTCACTGATTATTTAGGCACCCTTTAGCAATGTGTAAATTTGTGTACAGTCCTTGAAAATTGTGAGAACTACCCATTAGTTATGACTTACAAATACACTATTTAACCATTTTATTTTTGCTTTAAGAAGTGCTGGAATTGATTTGTTTAAAATGTAACATGCAGAGCTGCTATGCACTTGTGTTATGTACTGTGGGATGTGGTGTAGTCTCTGGTCATTGTCTTAGAGAGTTAATGTGCTTCCAGTTTTGTTAGGTTGGTTCTTGCTACTGGAATAATCAAGTATCTGAAATTTTTAGACACACATTCCTGGTGGTTCTTGTTGTTGCCTGTCTTCACCTTGTGAAGGCTGCTCTCACAAGCTTCTTTTTCCCATGAATAAGTGATAAAGTGCCAGTCAGTATTGACTTTAGGGTCACTTTGGAATTCAGTTTTCTGTAAGATGGCTGGCAAGTGATATTTTCGTTCATATGGGAATGAAAAGTTGCTGCAGCAATCTCCTGTGTATTTCTCCTGCGCGTAATTCAAGCAAAAATACTGGGAGAGACAGGAAAATATGTCTGTCTGTCTGTAGCCTATTTACCTCTCTTTTTTAAAAAGTCATGAATGCTTTGCGTACTTGTGAGGTTTACCAGTGACCACTTACAAATCCTACCTGGCATCTGTGTACATTACACAGTGACTGCTCTGGCCTTTGTGTTAAGAAGCATAGCAGTGATTGTTTTGCACAACCTCCATAATTTCCTTATCTTAAGGCTCTGATTTGGTCAGATATTTAAGCACATGCCCACCTTTGGCTGTTTTGCTTAACATCAGTGAGTTTGGGGTTCTTTTTTTATATGGCTAAGAAAGAAATCAGATGCCTCTTTGAAAATCTAAATATAAGTCTGTAGGGAGTTTGGCAAAACCATCATTTCACCAAATCCTGTTAGTGTTCAGTGAAATCTTGCTTGAATCATGTCTTATAGAAAAAAGCCATATTGTACGTAATATGTTTTCTGGATTGCCAAACTGGTTAAAAAATACATCTCTTTTATTGTCTGCACTATAACATATTCAGTAGTGTGTATTACTAATAGAATAAATGAGAAATGTATTTCTTTAACACTGTCATCTCTCTCTCTCTGACATATATCTTGAGATGATTTGCAAATGCTCAGTTGTATAAGTGGCTTACAGAGGGAAATCAGTTAGCCTCTAATGTTATGCTGATGCATGGCCAGTTGCTTGAACCCATTAATGAACTAATCTCTGATACTCTAGTAAACGGTATTCTTGCTCTTGCACGCTGCACATTTTGTTTCAGTTAAAATCAACATTAAAAAAAGAGAATTTAAATGGATTATAGCACTTATCCTACCTTTTTCTCATATGTACTTTGAGAGAAATTAGAAAGTTTGCTATCCAAAGCAAAACCTTGCTGTCTCTTCTTTTCATGCTAAGGCAAGGTTATTAAAACCTATGTTTTGCTTTTGGCTGACCACTGAAGCTAAATAGCATCTTCTACATACAGAGCAATCTTTTAAAACGATGTACCAGGACACTTGTATTAAGCACAAGGTAATTTTTCTTTATTTCCCTTTCTATCATCACTGATTATGAAAATAGTTTTGTGTAAGTACAGATTCTCTCTCCCTTATAACAGGCTACCTCCTGCCCGATTCCTTAATTAATGACATAATTCAGTGTTCTGGACATCACAATCACTTCCAGGGTAGTGAAATATGATCAGAGCTGCCTGGAATGTGTGTAACGAACCCCCCAAGTGAAGGTCATGCCTCTGTTGCGTTTTCCTATCCATAGAAAAAAATATGTTCTCAATCTAGACGATTTTCATTTTCAGGTTAAAGAAAGAACAATTGACACACACACATCCCTTCAACTGCTTCAGAAGTCTGTATCTTAATGCACAGGTTGGTAGTGCTTCCTACCAAAGAATGCGGTAGAGAATCAAATTAGCATGTGCCATCTCTCTCTCTCTCTCTCTCTGACAGTCAGGCCAGGACTGAGAAGTTTCAGTGTGTTACAATTTGCAGTGGTAAACCATTTATCAGCAGTTTTGTCTATCTTTACTTTTAAGGTTTTTGACTTGTCTATTTAAACGTCAAGGGCAGGAGAGAGAGGGTAGTTAGTGCTTTATTCCACAGATCTTGACAACCAGCAGCTAGAAGCCCAAAGGAAAGAAACCCAAAAGCCTAAAATCATCCAGTGTTTCAGTGGAGTTTATCTAAATTGCATATGTTTTCCAGATTGTATTTTTCTTCTAGGCTGTAGAGATGTTTCCAGTAGAGGTCCACAATCATTTACAAAGCTCCCCTAAAAATCCCCAAATCTGCTGTTCTGTAGCTCTCCAACTTGCAGTCTATTATATAGTGCTGCTGCTCCGTTGCTGTTATCTAGTACTGAGTAAGTAAATTCATACATTTCCTCAGTGAGAAGTCACTACAGTACATTGCAGAGCTCCTGAGATTTTGCATTAAGAATGCCAAGGTACTCTGCATACCGTCTTAACTTCTTTTCCACAGGACATGCAAGATATACAGCTTGTGTTTAAACTGCCTCTGGTTAAGCTAAATCTTTTCATTTGCTTCCCGTATTGATGGGTTTGTTCTAATGCTTGTTCACAAACCTAGCCAAAACAATACAGATTTTACTCTAATTTACCATCATTCTGTAATCTTAATGTTTTGCTGTTGATGAAGATGTAAAAATGAATGATACTTAACACCTGTCAGGTAAACGCAACGAGTCTGAAGAGATGTATTGTTGGCTAATTTAAAAAAGTTGTAAGGAGGCCTGATGAATTTCTTAGAAAATAGTTGTCTAACACTTATCAAAATGTTCTGCATTTTTTTTCTTTTTTCTCAGTGTTGTTGGCTTTTCTACCAGAATATCTCCAACTTAACCTAACTGGTGAGAACAGAGAGAGATAGAGAAAGATTTCATTAAAGTGAATGGAAAGCTTACAAACTTTCTCCTTTCCTTTCTTGAGATAGTTAGAAACTGCATTTTGCTATGACTGTGGTGGGGTGGAGATTCTATTTCTGAGGGGGGAAAAAAGACTTACGGCAAATGGATTCTCTTCATGCTGGAAAAAGATTAGCGGTATTTCACATGCTGCTTGGATTATTTCCCTGTATTTATGAAATGGGGATTTTTTTTCTGTCTTCTCCAGGTCTCTGAACAGGTTTAGTTAAGCACTGCTTATATCAATATGTAATTTGGCTACAGCAGTTGCAATTTTTGATTCCCATTTCTTCTGAGTTCCTTGATGAGTACTAAGTAACTAGGGAAGGGTTCTTATAAAATTATACATCGAAAGTAGTGCAGGCGCAATGGAAATATTAATGAACATGATTGTTTTGACACATAAGAATTAGAGCATGTTTAAATATTATACATACTGTATGAACTGCTGGCACAAAATTAGAAATGTGAGAATTTTTTC
>WAAD01017440.1:3323-14688 GCA_013389945.1 Fregata magnificens
GTAGGGGCCTGCGCCGAGGGCGGCGGGGTGTGCGCTTGAGCGCTGCACCAGCTCACTGGGGGCGCTGGCTGCCCCGGCTGTGGAGCTATGTGCTCCCCTGTCGCCGGGGCAGGGTGGAGGCCCGGAGGCCTCGGAACGGGTGCGGTGGTGGCAGGCGCCTCAGGTGTTATGCGGGGACGGTGGCGTGATGAACGCTGTTGACTGCTGCATAGCGGGAACCTTGGGAACCCAGCAATCTCGCCTGCTGCTGGACGATAAGGGTTCTAGCATTGTTTTTTATTCCTAGCGATTTGGAAAAAAAGGTTTTTATTTCATATGATGTATTTATTATAAATATTCCTGAAAGGGGTGATGCAGTTAGGCCTCAGATATTGGAATCTGGTACGGGAAGGTGTCATGCAGAACAAGGCAGTAGGGCTTGAAGAGATGGGGGTTGTTAATCAGTGTTGTGATGGAATCCAATTCTGTTTAGAACCTGCACTTGCACCAGGAGCCATGTGGTCAGCTGATGAAATTGCTGAACTATGTTACCTGCATTATAGGACCAGACTCCCTAAGCAGGGGAAACCAGATCCAAACAGGGAATGGACTTCACTGGCAGCTGTTGTCAAAGTGGAGTCTGCAACCCAAAGAGAGGTTCTTGATAGTCCAGGGAATCTGCAGGGTAAGAATGAGTTGTGGGCATTGGGGGTGGGGGGGAAGGGGGAGAGGAGGTGGCAGTCCTTNTGTCCTATTTCTGTCTCCACCCAAATTCTTCACTCTTTGTGATTGTAAAAGCTTTTACAGCTTCTGTCTGGAAAGAGATGGCTATAGTGAGATGCTGTTCTTCCCAGACTGTAACTAAGAAGATGAAAGCCTGCATTTGGCTGTTCAGTAAGTGGCGAACGTCTAGGCAGGACCTGAATTCCTAATGTAAACCCTTGCAAAAGTGTGTTTGGCTACTATTTTAAAGAATCCTGGAAAGGTCTCCGTTTGCTCTGCTTTAACAGACTGCGGTATTATGTTGTGCGTTTGTGTTGGTTTACCATCATCTTCTTTTCCCTTACTGGCACTTCCATATTGTCATGCAGGTTGCATCCCATACTTCTTGCTTGCGTGTTTCAGGAATCCCATACTAGCGTCCACTGTGTGTTGCCCAGCATATCAAGCCTGTGTTAGCACCCCTGCTATGGGATCATAGACTTCTCCTAGCACTGATATTTCTGCCTACGTTCAGTCCTCCAGCTGATACTGTTTCCTTTCTGGAATGTCATATGGCCTGCCGCTCTGTACCTTCTCTTCTACACAATGTTCTGTGTGTTGTCTTATCAGAATGACTGTATGAGAGCAATACTTCTGGTGATAATTCGTTCAGTTAATGTTGTTTCTTTTTTCAGTAACAAAGGAAGTTGTTGCTATGGGAACTGGAACAAAATGTATTGGCCAAAACAAATTGAGAAAAACTGGTAAGTATGGTGTAAAATCCAAGAACAGACTACCTATGCTACCTTCTTTCTTGCTGGTGTCATAGAATCAATGAAAATGTCCAAGGCATTGAGCTCAGACTTCTGGATTGAAGCCAGAAGTATAAGGCAGACCTCGCCTTGTCAGGAAGAGAGGGGCTTAGGCAGCCAGAATGGCTGCCCTGAAAGTTTGCTGCACTTGCTGCATTAAAGGTGAATAAACTTTTTATATATGTGGAAATGTGTAGGTTAGGCCCTGAGTCTGCATACCCAAAGACTTCATAACTAAAATGAAAACAAAATGTAAGCAAAACAATTGTGTTTCAGTCACCCGTTACAGTCTAGTTTTATTGTGGTCTGATGCAAAAGATACCGCTGCTGAGTTAGGGTAGGGGTAACAGCATAAAGGTACTAACAGGCTTTTTCTCCCTTACCATATACTTTGCAGCTAGATAGTTTTAAATGTTTGTACAATAAATGTGTGTGACAGATGCATGACTTCCCACGGCTACCATTTCTTACGATTTATTGTAGGACTTTCCTTGCTCTGCATGTCCATTTTTTTATTCAGAATGTGTCTGTCTCCTATCCTAGGAGAGGGGAGAAGCCATAGTAATTAATGCTGAAAAGTGACTAAGGAGTAAAAGTGTTTGTGAATATGTAGGTACTCGGCTTTCTACCTTCTTTAGACTTCAGAGGAGGAGTAGAGCCAGATAGGAGAAGCAGTTTTGCGTGCATCAGTCTTCAGCTGTTTCATGTTCTGTATAACGTCCTTCGTATTGAAATGAATTAGTGGAGCAAAAGAGGATAAACTAAATTCTGTATCTTAGATTTTTGCATAAGTTTCTTGTGACTTAGCCGTCTTAGAAGAGTATTAGAACAGATGTTTTTCTGATTGATGTAGGAAAATTGTGATTAAATTATGGTACTACTTAAAATCTAGGTATTAAGAGTCAAAGTAGAAATTTGACTCGTAAAAAGTAAAGCTAGTTCTTCTCTCTGTTGTTTGTCTTCAGTGATCTTAAGTTTTAGAAAATATTTTCCTCTTATGATAACGTTAATTTATTTTTAAATTAACTTGGTTGGTAGGTCATGTTAATGGTTATCTGTTCGAGAACTTTTAAACTTTAAACTTTTAGAACTGTTAAAGAGTACTTTTATCACCTGGCCTTTCATTCCTGAAATAAAAGCTGATCTATAGATCCTGTTCCTTTAGATACTGTGCTAGGCAGACACTGCAGGAGGTTTGAAGAAGAGATGTGTAAACCTGGTAAATATCAGAATTATTTACCAGAAAAGTAATTTAAATTGTAGTACATAGTGCAATAAGAAACTTCAAGCAAAAGCTTAACAAACACTTTAAATTTTCTGGATGTTATGCTTAATCTGGGAATATCAAGATTTACTATTAAGAACAAACATCAGGAAGGTTTTGAAGGAAGCTAGTGTTTATTCAACTCAAAGGATTTCAGATATCAGAAGATTTAAGATTTGGTATTTAAACAAGTCTCTGACTTGCTGCGGCATGAAGGCTTTTGTCCTTCATGTGTCCTATTGACTTCCTTTTGTGGTGATTGGAATTTTAAATGTCTTGGAATAACCTAATATGGATGCTAAACCTTCAAATGCTAACAAATCTCGAGAACTGTCATCTGTCAAATTGTGTTTGCTTTGTTTGTCTCCTTTTCAGTAATGATGTGTATTGTTCTCGTTTGGTTGTTGCTTTAGGAGACATTCTGAATGACAGTCATGCTGAAATTGTGGCCAAGAGGAGCTTCCAGAGGTGAGGCGTGAAGTTCATGCACTGTTATTCAGTGCTGCTTGAGGTTGTTTGTTATGGTACAAATGGTTTTGACCTGTAGCTGAAATAGCCAGATTTTGCAGCTTCAGGGATGAGAATGTAATGAAAGAGACAGTATTACTTCTGTGTAGGCAACACTTTTTTTCCGTTTGTTAGCAGGAGTTTAACCTAATTTTTATACTCTGTGCTAAGGCCCTTTCACAAAAGCTTGTTTCTTCCTTATTCTTGTAAAGCCTCTGTACGAAGAAGTAGGACCTGGTTTCATGTGACATCAATGCTGGTCTGATGACTAGCTGTCCAAGGGTAGACCTTTTGCTGTTTCCTACATACCAGTCCTCTTGTTCACATGGGATAAGCTGGTTCAAGGAACTGAGCCAGGAGAATGGTAGTGCTACAGAAACGAGTACATTTCTTGCGGTTTGATGCCACCAAACTGGTGCTCTCAGAATCGGATGAGTTGCAGTGCTGGTAAAAATACAGGGTGGGAGGAGAGGCCTTAGGCGATTTGAGAAGATAGTTAATGCCACCGAATCCAACCCTTTGAGGTCTGTTATTAAGGTTCCAGTGATGTGTTTGTGTTTATGGAGTATGTTGGATCCCATCTATCTGTAGAAGCATAACTGACTGGCTCCTCAAAGACTTAATCAGGAAAGAACAGGCACTAATGGGCATCTAATTTTTGTTGTTTTTCCCATGCATCAAAAATGAAGTAAATGTTTCTTGAAAACTTATTGTCTAACAGGTATCTTCTCCATCAGATGTGGCTGGCAGCTTCCCATCAGCAATGCAGTATCTTTATTCCAGGAACTGAAACTGGGAAATGGAAACTCAAACCAAATATCATATTTGTTTTCTTCTCCAGTCATACCCCATGTGAGTATGCTGAAGTGAACCAATTTCATGGCTCCCACTTGTAGAATCTTTTCTGCCCCTTGCCTTTTTTTGGGGTCTCTTTGGTCTGGAGTGAGAGTGAGGCAGTAACTCATGTTACCAGTATGTGTCCTAAAGTGTACTTGACTGGTCCTCTACAGATATATTTGGCATTTTATCTCACTGGATGTGATTCAGGAGAACTCCGTAAGTCTAATATACTGCTCATTATATAGTGGAATGCTTCACTTTCTCTTTAAACAATAATGGCTACTGTTTTCTTTTCCAGAAACTAACATACTTGTCAGAGGTCCTGTCATATCTTCTGGTTGCTTTGCTTTACACGTTGTCTCCTTGGATTCAAATTTTAATAAAAAACATTGACATTTACCACAGTTCCTAAAAAACCAAAACAACAACAACAAAAAACCCCCAACCCCCCGCAACCCAACCCCAATCAACCAAAACAAAAACCAACAAAACCCACCAAACAAACAAACTAAACAAAAAACCAAAACAGGAACACCCTTCTCCTGAAAAAAAAAAAAAAAACAAAAACAAACAAACAAAAAAACCCAACAAAACCAAACTCCCCAAAAAACAACCAAAAAAGCCCCACCCACAAAACACCACCACACCTCCAACCCAAAACTTCTTACGGAAAGGAATGCAATTTTTTGTTTTGTCATGGACAACACTGTGTGTTTTTAAAAAAAACCAGCACCACAAAGATGAGGGTCTATTGGCAAAAATGTAGGAAGGTGACCTCTTGGTCTACCAGCTTATTGGATGTCTTGATGTTACTCTTACCAGTGTGTTCTTCAACTGCAAGTCTGTTACCAGAGCAAAGAAGTCTTAAGGACTTTCAAAATTATGCCTTATCAGTACTTCACATAGTGAATTAGATGCTCATACATTTTCATGATTTTGATGGCATTGCTGGAATATGCCATGATGGTTTTCTTCGTTAATGCAATAAGAGAATAGAATCTCATCTTCAAATTTAATAGCAAGAATAATTTCCTGACTGCCTTTCTCTCGCATGCCTGTCAGGCTTTGTTTGCTTTGAACTGAGCTTCAGAATTTTGGTTTTGAGCTTGTTTTGGTGATACAGATTAAATTTCCATCCTTATTTGATAGGTTATTCTTTAGTTATTCTTTTGAGGTTTGTATTGTTTAGTTAGATCAGACTAGTTTTCCTGTGAGTCTTCAGCACTGCTTGTAGTCTGTCAAATGCCTTTGAGACCTTTTGCTTTATAATTTTTATTTTAAATTTTGCTTTTTTTGATTATTTCTAAGGTAGAATGCAGAACTTGAAATTAAACATATTGGCTCAAATTTCAGTGAAGTCTGATTCATCATTGTACAGGGCAGTGTCGTTTGAAAAGTGTGTTCTCGTAGTTAAATTTTCCTGAGTGCAAATCTGTGAAAGCTAGTAGTAGCTGTATTATTACTGGTGTGATGTGTTCCAGTCACGAGAGATGCGGTTTTGGCCAATTTTGATGTTACTTCTTTTGTTCTAGGTGGAGATGCTTCTATTATTCCAATTAGTGAACCAGAGAACCAGCTTTCTAAGCCAGTGACTGGAGATGATGCAGCTGGACAATCAGCAGAGCATAGAAGTAACCACAATCACTTGAGTCCAAAAGATAAAAGGAAATCAGAGAAAATGGCAAGTAATCATATAATCAAGAGAATGAAAACTGATGATGATGGTTATTTTTCCGTAATCACTGAAGACCTGGCTGTTCAGCAAGTATCTGCGAAACAAGAAGATGACACAAATCCAAAGAGCTGTGAATGTTCTGCAGAGATGCAAACAGCTCATGAGGAGACTGGCTTAGGGAGGCTGAAGGTAGTAGATGTTTATAGAACTGGAGCAAAATGCGTACCTGGAGAGCTGGGTGATGCCCGAATACCTGGGCTAGGTTATCACTGTGTGGGATTATTACGAGTGAAGCCAGGTCGTGGGGACAGAACATGCTCTATGTCCTGCAGTGATAAACTGGCTCGCTGGAATGTGTTAGGGTGTCAAGGAGCTCTTCTGATGCATTTCCTGCAGTATCCATTGTATCTGGGAGCAATTATAGTGGGGAAGTGTCCATACAGCCATGAAGCTATGCGGAGAGCAATTATTGAAAGGTAAGTGCACTCCTTTGGAAATCAGATAGCGTGTATGGAGACAGTGAGTTACGGAATACAACACGTCACACAAATACCAGGACTTTGCGCCAAAGTCATTTGCAGAAAATGTGAATTTCTGCAAATTCACATTTTCAGAAAGTAGCCCTGCTTAATATGGAGAAAAGGTGACTACTGCTGATGGATCAGACTTGAAGATTCACAAAAGAATTTCTGTTAGATTCAGGATCCCCTTGGTTGTCCCTTCATGGAGCAGTGAGAAGCTGTTACCCACCTGAGTTTTTCTAGAAGCATTCCAGCAGAAAAAGCAGCCGGAAGGACACAAACTCAGTGTAGTGGAGTTTTTTAGCGTAGTGAAGTTGAACTTTTCTTGCCCTCTTGACCCTGCTTGAGGAAATAAATTCAGAAAGAAAAGTTTTAATTTATTCAGTTATCCATACTCCACAAAGTCATTCTGAATATCTATAAATTCCCTTTTATGGAACTGTGTTGGTGAGCAAAAGCAACTTCTACTTCTTGCAGGACCATTCCTAAAATTAAATTAAAAAAAGCCCCCAAATCCATCCATCCTAAAGGCAATCTGACTGAAACGACTCCAAATGAACGCATAGGTAGGCTTTTGCACTGTGGAAAGGCTGTCTTTCTGGTTGTCCTTACAAACCTTTTTATAACTTAGAATTAAATGAACTTCTTAGTTCTTCTGAAGCTTTTGCTGATTTTAGATGCTGCTTTCAGACTTACTTTCCAGAAAGTAAAACATGCAGTATTTTAAACTTGCTTTGAAGGGAATTGTAGTACAAACAGTTTACTTTTTGCCATCTTCCTAAGCTTGGATCCAAACTTAAAATTTTCCAGGAGGTTAATGTTTGGGTTATTGCATATGCCTACAAGTCCATCCCGTGTAAAATTTCAAAATCATATTGTCAGTCTGTTCTCAGTAGAGGTTTTTGAAAACTGCTATTCTAAAGTTTTGACTGTATCACATGCCTTCAGGTATGCTGTGCAGCCCATGGCAATCAAGTTCTAGACCTAATGCAGAAATTGCTGTGGAGCGGTGGAGTACCTTTAGGCTTAGAAAGATGAGTGCTGTTTGGCAACCAGATTGGAAAGTCATGATTTCATGTCAACACTTGTTTCTGTTAGTGTTAATTGTCAGTTTGTTGCTTTTTGAGCAAAACTTCATGCTTCTGGGACACTTCACACTTGCATGCAAGCTAATATCTCTCATAGGTCTATTCTACCACTTATATTCACACTGATTTGGATGTGCAGTGCAAGCTCACCTTTTGTAGTCTTCGTGCATTCTGGGGGATGCGCTTCAGAATTCTACCATGAGACTCTGGGCCTTCAGCTTCTATAAAGGCTGAGGTTTGTGGCTCTGCAACTCTGGCTTTGGCATACTTGTTTCTCATCCTCCTGCTTTGCAATATAAAAAGATGTGGGATTTTTGAACCTGATCCACTTTTAGGAATGATTGAAATGGCAGATAGAGTAGGCAACAGGGAGAGATACTCTACTGGACCTCATACTCGCCAGCAATGAGGGATGTGAAGGTTGAAGGAGGCCTCAGTTGCAGTGACAATGTAGATGGTGGAGTTCAGGATTGTGAGGGGAGGGAGGAGAGTAAAAAGCAAGCTCACAACCATGGGCTCCAGGAGAGCAGACTTTGGCCTCTTCAAAGATCTGCTTGGAAGAGTCATATGGGATAAGGTTCTGGAGGCAAGAGGAGCCCTTAAAAACAGGTTAATATTCAAGGATCACCTCCTCCAAGCTCAAGAGTGGTCCATCCTGACAAATAGGAAGTCGGACAAAAATGCCAGGAGGCCTGCGTGGACGAACAAGGAGCTCCTGGCCAAACTCAAACATGAAAAGGAAGCATATGGAAGGTGGAAGCACGGGCAGGTAGCCTAGGAGGAATATAGAGACAGTGTCTCTGTATGCAGGGATGAGGTGGGGAAAGCTAAAGCCCAACTGAAATTGAATCTGGCAAGGGATGTCGAAGACCAGAAGGGCATCTCTAAGTACATAGGTGACGAAAGGCTAGGCAAAGTGTGGGCTCACAGCTGAATGAGATGGGGGACCTGGTTACACAGGATGTGGAAAAGGCTGAGGTACTGAATGCTTTCTTTGCCTCAGTCTTTACTAGGAAGACCAGCCTTCAGGAATTCCAGGTCCTAGAGACCAGGGGGAAAGTCTGGAGCAAGGAGAACGTACCCTTGGTGGAAGAGGTTCAGGTCAGGGAACACTTAAGAACACTGGACATGCCTAAGTCCCTGAGCCCTGATGGGATGCACCCAGGAGAGCTGAGGGAGCTGGCAGACGTCATTACGAGGCCACTCCTGTTAATCTTTGATCGATCATGGCGGTTGGGAGACGTTCCCAAAGACTGGAGGAAAGCAAATGTCACTTCATTCTTCAAGAAGGGCAAAAATAGGACCCGGAGAGCTACAGGCTGATCAGCCTCACCTTGATCCATGGGAAGGATATGGTGCAGCTAATCCTGGAAACCATTTCCAGGCACATGAAAGACAAGAAAATCATCAGAAGTAGTTAGTGTGGATTCACCAAGGGGAAGTCATGCTTGACCAACTTGAAAAACTTCTGTGATGAAGTGACTGGCCTGGTAGACGAGGGGAGAACAGTGGATATTGTCTGCCTAGACTTCAGTAAGGCTTTTGACGTTGCCTCTTGTAAGATCCTCATAGAGAATCTGTTAAAGTATGGGCTGGATGAGCAGACAGTGAGGTGGATTGAAAACTAGCAGAATGGCTGAGCCCGGGGGGTGGTGATCATTGGACAAAGCGTAGTTGGAGGTGTAACTAGCCATGTACTCCAGGGGCTGATACTAGGTTCAGTCCTGTTTAACATCTTCATTAATGATCCGGATGATGGCACAGAGTGTACTGCCAGCAAGTTTGCTGATGGCTCGAAACTGGGAGGAGTGGCTGATCTGCCATGGGATTGTGCTGCCATCCAGAGGGACCTCAGCAGGCTGGAGAAAGTTCTGTGACTTACTGAAGTGGTTCAGGACACCTAGCATGTGACAGCTTGTACTGGTCAGCTGGAAAAAGCTAAGAGTTGTGTTAGACTGGGAAGGCAAAGCTTATGTGCATTTCTGTGGTGGTAAAAATTTGTCTGCTTCTTTGACCTGAATTGCATCCAAGATTCCATTTTTCTCCCTACTGTGAGTAGTAGAGCTCTGATAACACAACCTGTCACCTCGGGGAAATCTATGCGGGAGGTGAAGTGCACTGCTGCTAAACAAGGAAAGTCATCTCCTGTGCACTGGCTTTCTTGCTCCTCAGATCCTTGAGTTGATGAAAACTATCCCAGCAACAAAAGGATAGGAAGTGGGTATTTTTCATGCTTAGGACGTTGAATCAGTGCAACAAAGGAATCTGCAAGCATTAGAGGAGAGTTAATGGAACTGGGCAGAGGGGAGGAAAAGGAGAGGAAGAAAGAAACCAGGGAGCTGAACCACTTCCTTTGAGGCAGTTACTAGACAGGTTCATCTGAAAGGTTTGACTTGGTTTAGTAACTCCTTTTCTCCGTAGCCTTGCATCTTTCTAGAGTTGGACCTAGGACCTCTGTAAAAGAGGTCATACTATATTAATAGGGGAAACTCTAGCTACCTATCCAGTGGAGCTTACTGGATAATCCTTTCCTCACTCTGTAACACGTGGGACAAGAATTTGCCCAGCCTCATCGGTCTTAGGTTGCAAAGTCAGGCACTTTTTCAGACTATTACATCTGACAATATGAACCTGAGTCTTAATTCATTCCTGCTCTGTGTAAATATTATGATGGCTAAACACATGCTGTTTTTTCCTCTTCACATGATCCTAATCCCATTTAGTGTGTAACGGTAATTTAAGGTAACAAAGACAAGGTTATACATGGAACTGTAAGTATATATGTTTTTTATCATTCTAGTCTTTGATTATGAACCTTTAGGTTCATAAAACAGCTGTTAATGTAATATGGTTGACTATGTAAATACTTTATGATTTTTCATTGTGATTGCAGAAGTATATTGCAGTTTTTATCCTGCATACTTTATCTCCATCAATTATACTAGCTTTTAACTAGACCTTTTTTAAAATCAATTTATTATAGTTTTTCTAGGATGGACAAGGTCTTGATAAACTATGTGGCTTTGTTTTTTTAACAAATACTTTTTTGAAGGGAAAAATGCCCCCAAACCTCCTTGTCTCTCTTCTATAACTCATGTTCAATTCAGTTTTAATGTAAAAGTAACATGCTTTAGATTATGAAGTGAAACTGCACAAAATGGCTTGTTTGGGAAGACCAGACTTAAAATCACTTGCATTTTTCCATGTTTACTTTAGGTGTCAGCACATCTCATTTTTACCAGATGGTTTTCTCGTTCAGGAGGTTAAGCTGCTGCAATCAGATCTTCGATTTGAACATAGCCGTCAGGCAATTCAGGAAGTTCAAACTAACAGCAAAACGAAACTTGTTCCTTGTAGTGCAGGTGAGTTAACTTGGGCTAGTTGCATAACTGTGTGCAAAAGTCGAAATAGAAATTAGGTGGGTTTGGTGGTTTCCTAAAATGGAACATTGTTCATTGCCAGTGCTAGAGGCAAAGAGTGACTTATAGCAAGAAATTAATTTCAGGCCAGAACTTAATTGTTAATAATTAATAACATTCAGCTCAGCCTCTAGTTCCCTGTAGGGAGTTTAGTTGATGCCATTAAGAATTTATAATCTAAACAAAGACAGAAGATAACGAGCGAAAGCAAAAGTTCTGAGGGCAATAAGAAAACAGAAATATCAAAAGACTTCTTGTTTCTGTTTTGCATTCTCCTTGGTAATGAACAGAAGACTTGCCATGCTCAGTTCTGCTTGTAATTGCTCCAGAAATCTGTGAATGTAGAAAGAATACAGAGTAGTATAGTGTGAACGTTTAATGGATAGAGGTTTTGGACATTGCGTTTTTTGTCATGGTGATGAATGAATATGCAAGTCACGTTGTGAATTAGCAACGTGGTCTCATTTGGGGGAAAAAAACCAATGGAACTGCCACTGTACGTGTATGGTTAAGCAGTTTCTTTAAACTTGGACATGCCTACCTTCTGCTGTTGTATAC
>WAAD01017440.1:15052-29822 GCA_013389945.1 Fregata magnificens
TTTGCATATATGAATTATGCCAGGTTGATTTTTTTCTTGAAGGGGTGAAAATCAGAATAAACTAAATTCAGGGCTGTTACACTGAGTATTGAAACATGCTTGATAGGAACACTTCAGATGGTATATTTAAAATGAAAAATGTGGTCCGTTTAGTATTTTGAAGTTTGCAGTAACTGTGAAGAAATGAAAGAATAGAAAACGTTTTCATTTTTAAGTAACTTTTTATCTGCTTGTCAGAATCTGATATCCTCTGACCAGGTGGTTTTAGACACTCCACACGTGGAGGGTTTAATGCTTAATACCAGTTGTATGTATTTAATGTTATTTGACATTACACAGGATTTTAATTTGAGTGATACACCATTGCACCTAAATCACAATGCAAGTACAATTTACACTTGAGTACGGCAATTGCAGCATACAGTTGAATCATAATAGGAGTGTGATTAACGCAACCAGTCTCCATAATATGCTTTATAATATGTAGTTTTTGAGCATCTTGAATGGCAAGGTGGTATCATGAAGGTGAGAAGCTGTGAAAAATGTCTTCAGAGTTAATGCACGTGCAACTGTTTTGCCTGTTAGGAACACAGAGAAATGGGAGAACTCGGGGAACAAAAATTGTTTCAAGGCAGTAGAAGTTAAAGGAACTGTTGTTAGGCTATGGAGGGACAGATTGGGCATGTCAGTCAGTTTGTTTCTGTTAACATGCTACTGATGCTTCGCTAGTTATTTATAAATCTATAAGGTATGGCATGCAGAGTTTCAGCATTAAGAAGTTTACAGTCTAAGATGGTAATAAGGTTACTGGAATGGGGGTAAAGGATAACGTTGTTGGCACTTGCTATCTCTTCCAACAGATTATTTTTATTTGACTACTAGCTAATAACATTTTTCAAGTAAAGTGTACAGGTATTTGATGTATGTCAGTTATCAAACAGAGAAAGAACTATTTAGAGTATAGAATACACAATAAGATAATAGTACACAATAAATTAATAAGGAAAACATAGAGTGACTGGTGCAAGTAGCTTGGGGGAGTATTTCACAGCCAGATATGAAAATAAGCCATCTGACTTCTTCATGCTTTGTCCAGACAGGATGCACAAAAGAAAGTAGAATTCCCCTGAAAAGGGGAGAATTACAAAGCTGGACGCGAAATACTTAGAGGCATGGATTCTTGAAGGACCTGATTAAGATGAAAGTGCTGTGTGTCTGCGTGCCTTTTTTTGTTTATATTTTTTTTATTAAACAGAATTTACCTGTTCTTTTAGGTACTGGAATCCTGGCCCTAGAGAACCATGGTCCTCTTTCTAGTTTGAATTATTTTGGGAAGCAGCATGGTATCATGTGAACACATGGAATGAAAGGAACTGTTAAGTTCTGCTTTTGTGATGAGAGCGTCTCCCTTGTTCATAATCCTTTCTTCTACAGCTATCAGTTGGAGTGCGGTCCCTGAGCATCCTCTGGATGTCACCTCAGATGGCTTCCGGCAGGGAACAACAAAGAAGGGGATTGGGAGCCTTCACAGCAGGTGTGAGAATGTTGTGATATCTGAACGCATATATCTTATTTGTTAGCATACATGCCTCTGTCAGCTCATGTGATGTGTAGTGCATTGTCAGAGCAGAAAGAAATCTAGGGAATGGGGAAAAAGAGGAAAGGTAGGGGGTGGGAGAAAAGGAAGAGTCACTGTGTAAGGGAGAGAAGGGGAGTTGGATTGATAAAAGTTGGATGAGGGTTGACAGGTTTATCCAGTTTCTTCTTTGTCACTGTTGATTAAAGAGAGCATCGTAAATAATGGTGGTGGGGGACTATGATCAATTTTTATTAAAAGATGGCTTATTTACTGGTGAAGTTAGCAGAATTTTTGCTGTATATCTTTTGGGTTGATGACTGTGAAGGAAATGCAAGTGTTGCAGGTCTTCTTTTTACAGGTTTCTTTTTCTGTAAGAGTCAGGCCAGCTGACTTGGATGTATGATTGTTAACAAGTGTTGCTTTGAAATGTGACTTTCTGCCTTAAAGTTGGGAAAGGTTATGAAATGCTTGCAGCAGATTCCTAACACAAAACTTGTCACCTTTCCAGTGGTTGTCTTGACACTGTGCTCTTTAAGAAACATCATAATTTTCTATCAACTATTAATGTTTAAAGAAACAGTTACGTATTTTTCTTGTGGTTGAGAGGAATTACTTGTAAACATCTGCAGACAAATTTCTTCATCTCTCTACTCTTTCCTCAGTTTAGGTGAGGTGACCAAAATCGTCATTGGTCTGTGGAAGTTCAGCTTGAGGGTTGGGGTCATGTTTTGGTTGTTGGCTACATATACTACCAATTTATCAATGGTCATATTGGTCATTTTTCCCAAGCTTTCTGGGAGAAGGAGGTAATCCTGACAGTACTGAATAAAAAGTTAAGTAGAGCTTAGACAGTTCTTATGGAGAATTCATTCATGTGCCTGCGAGCTGGACATTCTGAGCTTCTCGAAGTTAGGCCTGACTTGACTGAAGTTTATCCTGGTATATCCTAGTATTTCCAAATTTTCGCTGGAAAGAAGAGGACCAGGAACTTTGTGGTTTGTGACCAGTATTGGTGTCTGGGGTATTGTTAGCACAGGTGACCCGGGTGACTTAGTGTGTCTTTTCAGACAGGCTTTATGTGCACTGTAGANTAACAAGTGTTGCTTTGAAATGTGACTTTCTGCCTTAAAGTTGGGAAAGGTTATGAAATGCTTGCAGCAGATTCCTAACACAAAACTTGTCACCTTTCCAGTGGTTGTCTTGACACTGTGCTCTTTAAGAAACATCATAATTTTCTATCAACTATTAATGTTTAAAGAAACAGTTACGTATTTTTCTTGTGGTTGAGAGGAATTACTTGTAAACATCTGCAGACAAATTTCTTCATCTCTCTACTCTTTCCTCAGTTTAGGTGAGGTGACCAAAATCGTCATNCTGGAAAGAAGAGGACCAGGAACTTTGTGGTTTGTGACCAGTATTGGTGTCTGGGGTATTGTTAGCACAGGTGACCCGGGTGACTTAGTGTGTCTTTTCAGACAGGCTTTATGTGCACTGTAGAATATTAGTTTTCAATATGCGGTGTGTAATGTGTTCCAGAAGATGTGTGAAAGATCAAACAAACCAACCAGCCCCTTTTTTCTTAGTAGGCTTAAATTTGTTACGTAGCATTTGTGTATCAACTCTAAAACTTTAGAGCCATCTGCTAACTGCCAGTTTGCACGAAACTGTTCAAACTTAATTATTGTTGAGAGATCCTCCTCTCTTTTTTACATGTGCTTGAAATTCACTAAAATATTCAAAAGTTATTAGAGAGGGCCTACAAGGCTCTGTGATTGCAAAGGTCTTATTTCCTTAGGAGATCAGGATTAAAAACAATGTCAAGGAATAAGTAAACTGTTCTCACTTTTGTGATAAATGGTCACAAAAGGAACTTTTATCATGAGAATAAGGAATCTATAGCCTTATTGGGGGAGGGTGTTTAATAATAAACAAGACTTGTATTTCTACCCTGTTTTTTTTCCCTCAGGGAATCTCAGGGTGATTGGTGGGGGGGTGTTGTTTCGGTTCCCCCCCCCAATATGTTAGGTAACACTAAATATCATGGAAGGTAAAGTTGACTGGCTAAAAGGAATTTGTAGGTAGATGTCTGGTATGTGCTTTTGTTAATGCTTAATTAACTAAAACACAAAAAACTACAATAGGAGCCTTTGACAGATTAACATGAAGGTGAAATTTTAGAGGATCTTTGCATGCCAAGTTTGGGGTTCTTAAAGAACACACCAGCAAAATAGGAAGGTTTTTTTGATCAGTAGTTTTTTTTCAGTGCTTCTGGAGAATCAGCTTGGACATGTTGGAGAACTGAATCAGTCATTGTGAAGACAAGTGTATAAAGAGAATTTAATTAGATAAAATAGCTGGGGCTTTCAAAAACAAACCATGCTTTATAAAGAGCTCTTCTGGTTGCCTTCTCTCTGGGGGGAAGAGAAGGGCTTAAAGCTGACAGAGATGCATAGGGTATCTTTAAAAGACCTTTCAAACTTTGACTCACTTCATTTTTTGATGAGCCTCTTTGTATTTAACTGCCCTGCAGCTGTTGCTGAATGTGTCCTTGTCACCATTGTGAAGAGGACAGCATTGTTCCAGATATTTCTGCTGGTTCTTTCATTTGTTCTGAATAATACAAAGTTTGTCAGTTTGAACAAGCCTTTGGAGTCCTCCTGTGTTTGTTTGGTCACTTCTGGGACTAGTCCTTCTGGCTCAGCCTTGCTATGGTTTTGAGCCGATGACGGTGCAGTCTCACACAGATAACAATGTGGGGATATTAAAATGTTCTCTCTGCAAACTGACAGTGTGCTGGCTGGGACAATGGGGGCAATGCAGCTCTTTGACAATATAACATTTAAAACAAAGGGAAAAGGCAGGTGGGCAGCTCGGATGGGGTAGGAAAAGTTAAATTGTGGTGAATTTTTTTTGTTTGTTTTGTTTACAGAAAATGTTCAGCTGGGGTGTACTAGTGTGAGCTGTAAGAGGAAGTGAATTTCTGATTTTTTTTTTTTGTATCAGATCCAAGATCTGTAAAGTGGAACTCTTCCATACATTCCAAAAACTGGTGACAAGTATTTCACAAGAAGATCTACCAGATACTCTCCGGTAAAGACATTTTCATTATATTTAGAAGAGTGAATTTATCTTAATGAAATTCAAGAATACTGTGATGATACCAGAATCTGCTCATGAATCTCACTTTTAGATAAGTTCATTGTGTAAATTTGATACTTGAAAAATACGGCATGTGCTTGACGGGTTAGGAAGAGTCTCTTTTTGGTCTTTTCAATCACCTCCTTGGAGAAACAGCTATCACATCTCACGTATTAATGACAGACAGAAGAAATTGCAGGTGGTTTTTTTGTTTGGAGTTAAGGTAAGAATTTGGGGCAGCTGATCTCTTCTGAAGGCTTACTACTTTTCAAAAGGCTTACTACTGTTCTTGATCAGTGGAGCCTTGTCCTCTTGCACTAGATCTGGTGTCTGTTGGACACCCGTAAACCTCTTCAACTTGCTGTCTTGGCAGAAAACTCTACATTTTGGGGTTTTTTTCTGAGTTAAAGTGGTCTTGTCTGAAAGTGGCAGTGGACAGCTGGGGAAGAAGGAGTGGAGAGGAAGATGAGAGGAGGAAGTAGTACCTTTTCTTTTGAAAACGTGAGCTGTTAGATCAGCTGCCTGCAGCACTGTACCCTTGGTGGTGTTCAAACCCCCCATCCCAAAATTGTCGTGGGGTTATTGATATCTGGTTGGTGTTCAGTAATTCTACCAAATGCCACTTCTTCATTTCACAAGAAGGAAGAGTTTGAGTAAAAAAAGAAAGAATTTATTTTTATTTTTAGAAAAGTTGAAGCTAAAATCTTTTTTCATCTAAGTGTATGATGGAGTAAGAGCTAGTAAGGTGAGATAGTGTGTAGGGCTCTTTCTGTAATGCATATATTACGTAGATGGAGACTTTCTGGAAAAAACAGAAAGAAGCTTTTGTCTGAGGAAGCCATTCTTCAAGGTTTCTTTTACATTATTCGAAACAAGTTTGGTTGATCAGACTGGAGTTTCTTGCGGTAATCGTCCAGTCTGGCATTGCATTACATGCATTACGTATTCGGTGGTGGTCCAGCTCAAATAGCTACCATAGAGCAGGGCATAGTTTCATATATACAGAAGCTTGTCTCTCACTTTGGCTTAGAGATTCTGAGAGGTGTAGAAGGTTCCAAATCCATTGCCTTGGAAGGTTTATTTTATTTTAGACTTATTTCCAGGTATCATTTTACCAGCTCTGGGATGCAATTATACTAGCTGTTGAGCTAATTTAACTGCTTGTAGCTGCTGATGGGGATGGTCCTGCAGCAATCTGCTGCTCCTGGCTGTAGATTCCTGTTTTCTCCCTTGTATCAGTAGCACTTCTCCAACTTCATGGTGAGCCAGTTCAACTAGGTAATGTGACAGAAAACAATTTCCTTGTCTTCTGTGTTTTCTGTTGGACTAATGAGCTGAATTGGCTCATGGAAAGCAGATAATAAAACCTCTACAAAGGAAGTAGGAGGTGCGTGTGGCTGGAAGAAGGGGAGATAGGCCATTTCTGCCTTTCACTGTACCCACACATTAGATGAGATTAACTTAGCCAAAGTAAATGTACCCTGGATCTTTAATTATTAGATCTTGCTTGCTTTTGAGTTTCATGAATTATAGATTGCAGTTACCTTCTGTGTCTGTAGAAGTGTCTCATAACTATTTTAAAGTTCTGATGTCAACATGAGCCATGCTATTGCTGAGATGGTTTCAACTGATTCTATAAGTAGAAATACACTTTCTCCTTAATTCAGTTTTAAACATAAAATTATTATCTTCTTTTGGGTGGGAGTTCGTCCTCACTTGTTTAGTCGTCATAATTTCCTCAGAATAGAGCATGAGCTGGTGCATTGTTGGGTAGGTGATTCATTGTGCTGATCATGTGCTGCTTACGTAAAGTCACTTCACCTCAGGGCTTTTCTAGACTTCAGTAGCTTTGTAATTTCCTTTGACTTTTTTGTCCTCTGCCTTTTTTCTGTCTGGGCTTCTCCTGACAAAGTCCAGCTGATTCACAGATGTGGCATCGTTTTTAGGCTGCACAAACTCTATTTGTGGAGTAGAGGTGCTAGCTCACCAGTCAGGTTGTCCAGCTGCGTTCCTTTTGAAGTCTTTGTTTTTCCTACTCTTCGCTTAAAAAGCAAAATAAAAAATATCTTTGTCTTGCGCTCTCCTTCTTCTTCCCGTTCTCTTTCTACCCAATATTCTCATGTATTTTCTTCCTTTTTCTTCCTTTCCTCCTTGTAGTTTGAATTTGAGTGGACCTCAGATAAGAAATCCCACTCTCTCAAATTGTTTTGTCTAAACTCCTGTGTATTTAACTGTTACCCAGTTCTGTATTTTCTTTCCATTCAAATGTATCTTGTTATCTCCTCCCACAAATGGTTGGCTCTAGTGCTACGCTGTCACCCAGTCTCCTTTTCCCACTTTGCCCCTAAGTTCCTGCCCTGCTTCTTCAAGTCCACTTCTTGGTCTCTTGCCTCCCATCCTTTCTGCTCCATCAAGGGAATCTCATGTAGTCCTTTCAAATTTGCTGAACGGCTTGTCTTGGTAGTTTTAGGGTATATTAGGAAAAGGATCATTCTTTACCTCACCCTTCCTTCAGCTACTGTTGTCGACTGTCAGACCTAGGATACTGGGGCAGTTAAAGCTTTACATGGAACTAGTACACTGATTCCGATGTTCGTTTGTTTTCTTCTTTCCTGTGTCTAAAACTGCTTCTCCTGCTTTTTGTGCCTTCCTTTCTCTTTCATTCTTCGCTTCTCTCCAGAGGATCAGTGCAGGCACTGTTAAATTGGAACAGGTAGAGAGCCTACTGGGGGCAGAACTTTGCTGGCTCTACTAAAAGACAAGTTTAAGAATTTGTAGTGGTGTAGTTTAGCTAAGATGCTAAGCATAACATTCAGCAGTTGTTTTTTTGCAGGATTTAGTTTATTTGCTTGCAGCTGAGACTGTGAGAAGGAGGTGGTGTTTGGCTGGCATTAGCTACTTCTTCACCAAGAACCAGAGTGCTGTATTGTGCTGTCCCCCTTTCTTTCTTCATTTCTGATAATTTCTATGATCTCTGTCTTCTGTGCCTTACTTAAATTGTCTCTCATCTCTCTAGCTAGACTACCTAAAATGTTATTTGTTTCTTTATAACCTCTTGCCTCCACCTGCCATACTTCATTCACTTCTGTTGACTCCCTCTTACACGTTGTTTCATGTTAATGTTTTGAAATTACTGGTACGTAAATCCATCTTTTTTTTTTTAATGTTTTCCGTGCTCACTGTCAAAGGAATGATGACACAGCGTTGAGCAGTGTTGTGCCGTTGCTAATCTGAATTGTTATGTAAAAACCTCTGCAGCATTATTGTTGTTTTCAGATGACTTGGTGGTAATATGGCAAAGGAGTTTTGTTGTTGTTTTTCCCTGCTGGTAGGAAAAAAGTGCCTTGTTCATCACCTGAGGAAGCGAAAGCCTTCTTTTGTCATACAGTGGCATCCACCATACAGAGTCGCTAGGCATTGCTGTTTGTGCAAGGTGTGGCTGGCTGTGCAACCCTTTGTCTGAATCTAAGGGAGACTTCATAATATAAACCTGCCCTGAGTTTGTTGCTGGGCTTGTTAAATGGATGACTGATCCTCTTTTCTCTTAAATTTAGTCAGGAGCAGTCACAATTAAGATTGTGCTTTCTTCCTTCTTCCTGTTCCGTCTGCAGTATGGACAATTCCAGTTCCAGTGATGCCTAATTGGAGGGGGTGGGCTGTTGTACTGAGGAGCACAAAGACTTCCAGATGGCTTTAAGACTTAAATATCTAAACTAAAGTATAGAACCTTTGCTTGGGCTTGATGTTTAAGATTTTTTGTGAGTGTTCATTTGTGAAAAACAAAAGGATTCTGCCAGGTGACCGCTAAATATTTCCTGCTGGAGTGACTGAGGATGATTGTAAGGAAGTGTAGGCCTAATGAAAGTAACTGTCATGGGAGGGGTGCACTTTCACTGTTATTCTGCTCTCCAGACAGTTTACACTGTTCTCCAATTAAAAAAAACCCCACCACATTTGGCAACAAGAATTTTGTTGCAATTTTCTAGTCCCTTTTCACAGAATCACAGAATGGTTGGGGTTGGAAGGGACCTCTGGAGATCATCTCGTCCAACCCTCCTGCTTGAGCAGGTACACCTAGAGCAGGGTGCACAGGACTGCGTCCAGGCGGGTTTTGAACATTTCCAGAGGAGGAGACTCCACAACCTCTCTGGCCAGCCTGTTCCAGTGCTCTGTCACCCTCAAAGTAAAGAAGTTTTTTCTCATGTTCAGATGGAACTTCCTGTGTTCCAATACGTACCCATTGCCCCTTGTCCTGTCATTGGGCACCACTGAAAAGAGTCTGGCCCCATCCTCTTGACACCCACCCTTCAGATGTAAGAATTGACAAGATCCCCCCTCAGTCTTGTCCTCTCCAGGCTAAACAAACCCAGGTGTCTCAGCCTTTCCTCATAAGAGAGGTGCTCCAGTCCCCTGATCATCTTTGTGGCTCTCTGCTGGACTTGCTCCAGCAGTTCCCTGTCCTTCCTGAACTGGGGAGCCCAGAACTGGACACAGTGCTCCAGATGTCGCCTCACCAGGGCGGAGTAGAGGGGGAGGATAACCTCCCTGGACCTGCTGGCCACACTCCTTTTGATGCACCCCAGGATCCCGTTGGCCTTCTTGGCCACAAGGGCACAGTGCTGGCTCATCGTCAACTTGCCGTCCACCAGCACTCCCAGGTCCTTCTCAGCAGTGCTACTTTCCAGCAGGTCACCCCCCAACCTGTACCGGTGCACGGGGTTGTTCCTCCTCAGGTGCAGGACTTTACACTTGCTCTTGTTGAATTTCATTCGGTTCCCCTCGGCCCAGCTCTCTAGCCTGTCCAGGTCTCGCTGGGTGGCAGCACAGCCTTCTGGCGTATCAGCCACTCCTCCCAGTTTGGTATTGTCGGCAAACTTGCTGAGGGTACACTCTATCCCTTAGTCCAGGTCATTGATGAATATATTGAACAGAACTGGACCCAGTACAGACCCCTGGGGAACACAGCTAGTTACAGGCCTCCAGCCAGACTCTGCGCCATTGATCACGACCCTCTGGGCTCTGCCGTTCAGCCAGTTCTCAATCCACCTCACTGTCCACTCATCTACCCCGCACTTCCTAAGCTTGTCTATGAGGATGTTATAGGAGACAGTGTCAAAAGCCTTACTGAAGTTGAGCTAAGCAACATCCACTGCTCTCCCTTCATCTACCCAGCCGGTCATGCTATCAGGTTGGTCAAGCATGATCTCCCCTTGGTGAATCCGTGTTGACTACTTCTGATAACCTTCTTTTCCTCTGCATGCCTGCAGAGGACCTCCAGGATGAAATTTCAATTTTCTTTTTAAAGTTTGTACATGAAATAATTCCTGTGATGAGCCTACCACTGCGTAGAGGCCTGCCGGGCAGCTAGTCCTCTGATCTAACTAAGAAAATCTTTTCTATACTGCATGTCACAGATGCTTATTAGGTCTTTGCCAGATTGAGCAGCCTTTTATTAAGTAGTATTTTCTGCCCCATGAAAATACTTTTCCATCGTAATTATCTCATTTACTGTATTAAGCCTCTGCATCTTGTCCTCTGTGTGATTAATTTTTTCCGCATCTCAGATGACATTGGGAAAAGCCACAAAGCTCATTTTCCAATTTTTCAATAATTTTTCAATAATGTTTTGAAAATCTGGTTTCCCAAGCTAGACGCAGCAATGCAGTAATAATCTTCCAAATGCTGCAAAACCTTACATTACTGTTAAAACTTGTTGTGTTTGAGTGGAACTCACTCATCGAGTTAGCTTACTCGGTGACTTTCTTCTGTATCTTCTTAACAATTGGTGTCAATTACAAAGTTTGCCTGCAATGACTGCATTTTATCTGAAGCACTGAAGAAGATACTAATAGAATCAGGCCAAGTATGGTTTCCTGGGCCCCTATCATTATGGATTCACAACAGATTTTTATATATTGAAGATCTGTGAGCTTTTGCCCTCTTAGATGCGATTCATTAATTTTGTATGAGAGTAATGTTTTGGTTGATGTCTTGTGCTTATGTCAATGTTTTTTATGTGCAATATGTCTGTAATCTCAAAAGTGCATTATGGGTTGAATGTAAATGTTTGAAACTGAATATGGGGTTAAAGGTCAGGTTTGTTGCTGAGAAGAAAGTATTGCGGCAGTGTGTTGCTTTTCTTTGCAGGCTGCCTTGCTTGTGAGCCCATTTCTGCTCAGCTTTGCACATGTCTGAGCACATAAATGTTTTCAAGCATAATGGTGATTTGTGTAAGGCTTTTTCCAAGAGTGTGGTACCTTTCAGAATTAAATCTGTGGATCACCTCTCATGTCTCTGGCACACAGCCATCAGAATCACTCTGTCTCTCTCTTACACAGTACTGTAGGGGCAAGATTGAAATAGTAAAGGGAAACATAAAAGGAATGTAGTCAGGCAGACCTGGATAGGCTGGAGATCATATGATTGTACTGGACTTTGCCGGGGGCAGCAAACTAGTGTTCACTTCTGCCAAAAAAATGTCACAGGTTCTTCATTACTAATGCTCAGAGCCTTAATGGCCCAACCAAAGCTGAGATACAGTCAAATCATGTGAGGGTTTTAGGCAGATGTAATGTACTTTGAATTTGAAAGCATTGTTCCCATATATATGTTGAAAATTTCTTATGCGGAAGTTGAGTATGAATTAAATAGATCCGTTTGATTTTGGCAGCTCCTTGAGGAAGCTGTTTAAAATGCAGCTTTCTGTTGCATCCACTGTTAAATCCTGTAGTGATGTTGTCTGCTTGGAGAATGAGACCCCAAGAGGCTGTGGTCACATGTGCCCTTGTAGCTGCTACAGTGGGGTGAAAATACTGAGCTGCTCCTTACTGTCTATCCTGCTTTTGTGCTAGCTATGTTTTCCCTTACTGTCTACTGTAACAGTTTCCAAACAAAGGTCTGTTGGAATAGTCTAGGTTAGAAAAATCCCATATGTGTTTTAGTTAAATTGAATCAAACTGATGGATATGAGTTGAAGAGCCATTGATTTGCCAGAGGATTCAGGAAAAAGAACAACATTTAGCAAGGAAGAAATGAAGAGCAGCTAGGCATTGGAGTCTTTCTCTTGGCTTAGTGGCAGATGGAATATATCTATCTGTATCTGGATCTATATCTATGTATGTGCATCCATAGCAAATGCAAGGAAAACAGCTGTTTCCCCTTTAACAAGATTGAGCCAGTCCAAAAATCTGTGTTGTATAATTCTTTTTTGATCTTTGACCATCCTAAATGTGACCTCATAAGTACAAGCAGCTGTGTTTTGAAGATGTAAACAGCATCTGATATTAGCTATTCTATGATAAAGGACAAATATAAGTCATTAGATGCATTTGTAGTGAAGAAGGGCAGGGTCAAACTCTTAAATGTGTCAGATGTAGTTTAAGTGCAAGAAGCATGCTATTATAAGAGAGTTTCTTCCCAAAGAATGATTTGATCGTTATCCTTGAGTGTAAGCATGCATATTGCTCTCCAGAGAATGGTTTTGAGGTGGAGGAGAAGATGCTGTGTCTGAAGTACATGTTGGAGTACCTGGGAGAGGAACAGCTTGCCTATGCTAGGGATTTGGAGCTGGTTGTGGTGGGTTGACCTTGGCCCTTTGTAGACCTGTGTTGTTTCCTGAATGCTGCTTATGCAGATAGTTGCTGGTCTTTTGCCTGTTCAGTGATGCTCCTAAACCACGATCCGCCATTGATAATGAAGTTCTGTGACTGTTCAACTGGGCAGGTAAAGGAGAGTTACAGCGCGCCCTTCCCTGGAACTTTCCAGAGCAGCTCAGAGGTTAGTTTCACAGAGTTTGATTAATGTGGAAGAGGTAAAGGAAGCAAAATGGATTAACTGTGACAAGAGTGCAGGCAGGTTTGTAAGAGAGTATGCATCTCCCATGTTCAGCAGTGGCATAGAGAGGTTCTCCACTTTTGTACTTCCTGAACCTAAGGTCTGCAGGATAGATAATATCTCATGGCTTGCTATGCATGTCACAGTGTTCTAGAAATACATTTATAGCAGAATGCCGAATGCCTGAAATACAGCTTCTGATGGTCTGCTGTTAACCTTTTCTTGGGGGGTTGGGGGTTTTTTTGGGGGTGTGTGTGGTGGTGATCAATATTGCCTTTGAGCATGAAAGCCTGTTCTGGAAGTTAGTGCAGTGGCTCTCAGACTTTTTAGATTAGGGTTCCTGTAGTAGTTTGGCTCTTCCTCTTTCTTGACAAAGGTCGTGTTGCCTATGATCTTCTCTTCATATTGGGTTGAATGTATAAACATTATGTGCCATACGTGGCTGACAGACTGTTTGGCAAAGGGAGACAAAAGAGGCTGGGAAAGGAACGCAAGGAAAGGAAAAAAGTCTTGATGAAATTGTCTTAGAGGCACTTGTGTTCAGATACTCTAGACCTGAATTTCCCTGTTTGAAAATCAATGGTATAATGCACTCAGCAGAGTGACCAATTGTTCTGCTGAGATTGTAGGGAGCAGGTGCTACATGAGGAAGGGGAACAAGAGCACCAAAACTGCTGAGTCTCTTTTGCTTTAGGGAGAAGATAAAAAACTGTTTTCTCCTTTGTCTCACTCTTCCCCATTATTTTGTGTTGGAAAAGAACAACTGTCCTGTTCGTCCTTGTCCCCTTCCCTTCCAGCCAGCAATCGTACCCATTCTTCTAGGAAAACAAGGCTACTGCCACCCAATTCAAAGCACCTATCTGTATCCAACTTTTCTGCTTTGCTTCGACATTTTTTGCTATTACGGAAGCTTTCTGTAACCTATTGTCGCACAGTCAAACACTGACGCTTCTATTGCTGGACAGTGTGTATGAAGGATGGTAGAAGAGTTGTTTTGCTTCCTTTTGTAAGACTGCTGACAATGTCTAGATACACTAGCTTCAGGGCCTGGGCTTCTCCAAGTCTCTCTAGAAGCACAAGAGAATTTCACTTAGTAGCATGAAAGAGCTCATAGGGCATAATCATGATTATGTTTATGATATTAGATGTTTGATTGCTTTTTTTCATGTTGTGACGTTACATCGAATAGGGTAATGAAATGTTTTCATTGTTGTGCATTTTCTGTCAGGATGAAGACTCTAGAAACCTACTGGGACTACAAGGAAGCTGCACTAAATTATCAAGAAGCCTGGAAAGTGCTGCGTAGCCAAGCCCTGCTGGGTTGGGTCAAGAATGCCAAGGAATACCTGAACTTCACATGAGAATACATGTGGCTATGTAAATCCAGCAATAAGCCCTCATGCACAGCAGATGCCTCTGCAGTTCGAGGGCCAGGAAAAGATGTCCCCTAGTTCCTGTGCTGTAAGGAGACAGGAGTGAAAAGGAAAGCAATTTAGAGAAGTCTTTCACAGGATCACAGAATGGTTGGGGTTGGAAGGGACCTCTGGAGATCATCTCGTCCAACCCTCCTGCTTGAGCAGGTACACCTAGAGCAGGGTGCACAGGACTGCGTCCAGGCGGGTTTTGAACATTTCCAGAGGAGGAGACTCCACAACCTCTCTGGCCAGCCTGTTCCAGTGCTCTGTCACCCTCAAAGTAAAGAAGTTTTTTCTCATGTTCAGATGGAACTTCCTGTGTTCCAATACGTACCCATTGCCCCTTGTCCTGTCATTGGGCACCACTGAAAAGAGTCTGGCCCCATCCTCTTGACACCCACCCTTCAGATGTAAGAATTGACAAGATCCCCCCTCAGTCTTGTCCTCTCCAGGCTAAACAAACCCAGGTGTCTCAGCCTTTCCTCATAAGAGAGGTGCTCCAGTCCCCTGATCATCTTTGTGGCTCTCTGCTGGACTTGCTCCAGCAGTTCCCTGTCCTTCCTGAACTGGGGAGCCCAGAACTGGACACAGTGCTCCAGATGTCGCCTCACCAGGGCGGAGTAGAGGGGGAGGATAACCTCCCTGGACCTGCTGGCCACACTCCTTTTGATGCACCCCAGGATCCCGTTGGCCTTCTTGGCCACAAGGGCACAGTGCTGGCTCATCGTCAACTTGCCGTCCACCAGCACTCCCAGGTCCTTCTCAGCAGTGCTACTTTCCAGCAGGTCACCCCCCAACCTGTACC
>WAAD01017441.1:0-22267 GCA_013389945.1 Fregata magnificens
GTCGGTGTAGTTGGCACTGTTGCCATATTTGCTGTCGGGGCGCGTGGCCTTGCGCTCCGCTTCAAGTTTCCCAGGGGGATAGGTAGGGGACGACCATCTCGATGGAATTTCGAACAGCATTCATTACCCCAATGCAATCCCTTCCCACATTGCGGGCAGGGACGGTCTGGAGTCTTTTGCTCCCCTCCCCCCTTTTTTCACCCCTGATTTCCAAATTTTTCTTGTGAGTTAGGACAGATCTTTTTTACATGACCTCTCTGTCCACACTGATAACAGGAAATATTCTGTACAGCCGCCGCGGCAAATGCGTTAGCAAGTAAACTTGCCTTATGTGCTTCTGTGCCAACGTTCTGGCAGGCTTTGATGTAAGTCGAGATAGTAGGATTAGTGCTCCGCAGTGGCTCTAATATGCATTTACAGTTGACGTTAGCATTTTCTACTGCCAACTGAATTAATAGTAATTGACAAGCCTCTTCAGAGTCAACTTGCCGCTTGTAAGCAGTCCAAAAAGGAAATATATGGTTCTTGAGGTCCTTGATGCACAGAGGCAAAGGACCTTTCAGATTTTCTGGCATCGGGCGCTTTACGCAGAACTTGGAGGTCAATTAAACTCAATTGTCAGAATACTTCCCGGGGCAGCCTGGCCTGCACTTGCGGGGTCTGGAAATTACCCTCCCCCATGAGTTCGTCCATCCCCACTCCTCGCTGATTTGTCACGTTATCCATGGTTTGGACTGTCACACCATCCTTATACTCTGTCAGCCACATTGCATAGCCAACAATGTTAAACGGACAACAGAATTCCAATCATGTGGGGTCAAAGTATAACTATCTGCTATAGCCTGGAATAAATTCAATGTATGTGAAGATTGTACTCCATAGTCTTTGACGGATTTTCTCAATTCCTTGACCACTTCATAAGGTAAAGATTCCCATTCAGGGGGTCTTTGGGGGCGATATATAACTGGAAAAGCTTGCAAGAAGTCCACATCCCCGCGCTGAAGGGCTTGTGACAGTCAGCAAGGGCACCTCAATATCCCTCAGGTATTATAGGTGGCAGGTCCCTGTCCCAGAAGGCAGGAGTGGAAGGCTTCACCGAAGCCACAGAATGGAAAGGGCAAGGTGATGGCACCCGAGCGGGTTTTGAAGCTACCAGCACATTTTTAGAATTATCTTCAGGGGGAAAATGATCCGGTTCAGATTCTGGGTCTATGGGCCCTGGGTCCAACGGATCATCAGGCTCAAAATCAGTCCCTCCCACAAAGGTAAAAGTAACTTTAGTTTCCGCAGGAACCGCAGACCCTGTTTTTGTGGCACGTGCAAGCGCACAAGTGAATCAAATACAGTCTGCCACGTCGGCAAGAGTTTAGTCACTTTCAAATCACCGCGGGTGGCCGACTCCCACAAATCACTCCCGATCTTTTGCCAAATAGCCAGATCAAAGGTGCCCTGATCAGGAAACTCCGGGCAGTGTTCTTTTGCCCACGCTAGAAGGGACATCAACGAGAGAGGGGGGATCTCCGTCCCATAGGTTTTAAGAATGCATTGCAACACATCAACATTCCTCTGTTGCTGCTTTGGCATGGAACGCCCCATGTTTCCCCAGCTGCTCACCTTCCGTCCTGCAGAGGTGATGAGCCGGCGTTCCTCCTTCACATGGTTTGGCTGGGGTACGCCACAGGTACGGACGTTTAAGTCTCCTTGTCAAGTCCCTGTTTGGGCGCCATTTGTGGTGTATGAAGGCACGGACTCAAGCAATGAAGAGCAAGAATCGCTTTATTCTTAGCAGATACACACTTATATAGTCAGTTTACAAGGTTTACTTCTTCTCGTATCTTTTCACTGCTCACTCAACATTTGGCAACAGGATAAAGGAGGCGCCGCTTCGTCTGCCTTTTGTTCTGCATTGCTTACTCTCATGTTGTTTGCAGATTAGATAAGTGGATTCACAGATCCCATTGCTTTCTCCCTTCACTGCACCAACTTCTAACCCTTTGTTCCCCAAACTACTGACATCCTGGTTCCCGTTTACTCGGCATGTCTTTTCCCTCGACCTTCCCCACAAGACATGTGGCACATCCTGTCACAGGCATGAGGGTCTGCCAGCCCTTATAAAAACACCATCAGGGTTGGGGTGAGGATGGGTGGTGGTTTCACCTCTGATATCAGGTGATGGGGTGAGTCAGGTGTCCCCACTGTGAACCCTGCCTTGGTGCCCCCAGCATGGGTGCAGTGTCGGGGCAGGGAGCGTCACCGTCCCGCAGGCGCTGCCATGGGACAGCAGTCCATGGGGTCTATGAGGGAGCTCCTCTTGTCCTGTCCTGTCCCAGTGATGTGCCCCCATCTCTCTGCTAACACCCCCAATGCTGCCCCACATTTGGCAGCATTCCCTTGCTGGGCCAGTGAGCCCTTCAAAACCCCTCAGCTCAAGAGGGCTCCCCGAATGGACGTATGAACTCCATCAGGCACATGGGTGGTTGGGAAGGGGCTAGCACCCTGCTATGAGCCAGAGAAACCCAACAGGAGTCTGGGGAGGCACGTGAGGAGCCAGGGAGCCCCTTGGTGACAGACAGCCACCTGGGGTTGCGTTGCCGGCAGAAGCGTGCAGTCCAGGGATGCCAAGGAGGACTGCTTTGCAGGAGGCAGGCCTGAGCTGGGCTGCAAATGGGATTTTGTGGGACAGAAACATGCTTGGCTGGCAAACCCTTCTGACAGAGGCTGGGGCCCTGCAGCCGCATCCCAGAGCTGCGGGGACATGGACTTAAAGTGCACATCCTCAGCATGGATGAATTCCCCTTTCCTTTCCTCCTGCAGACATTGTTTTTTTACTGTCTCTTTCTCTCCAAGGAAATGCACTGTTTTTATTGTTATAAATTGCTATTAATCCTCCTCTGGGAAGGACGCCTGTGAGCCAGAGGTGCTTTGCTTGCTGCTGTGTGTGTTGGAAGGGCTGGGTGGGAATTTCATGTGTACTTGTTTAAATGTAGTGATAAAATTTCTTCCTGCTGCCTTTCAGAGTGACTTGGCTTCCCTGCTACTGCAGAGAAGACACAGTATCAAGCTAAGCCAGTGGAAAGTTCAGGTGGAAAAGCCCAAATTCATGGCCGCAAATACTTGTGATCAAAATTCAACCTTGACCTTGGCCTTGCAGGCAGGGAACACCTCCACATCTGTGCACCACCTGGCACAGCAGTCCCTGGGGGCCTCAGGGAGCACAAGAGCCCAGGGATAAAAGAGCTACTCCCAAATATGGCACCCATCAGCACCCCAGGACAGAAACATGCCTGTGAATTAATACTTATTGTATTCACACACTACGTGTGTGTAGTCAACACTGTGAGTATGAGTACTCACTGCACAACTACAAGTTGAATTTAAAATGCTCCTCCACTAGCAAATAGCTCTTCATGCATGTCCAGCATAACCTCAGGGATTATTTGGAGAGGATACAGTCATTTTATTTGGGAATTATAGAGTTAATTTGGTATTTATTTTATAAACTAGGCTTAGGTCACATTCAGGTTCAGCCCTGGCTGTGTTCAGCAACAGCAGAATTTTGTCTGAACAAATAACGGTGCTGGAGTTCTGCCAGGGGGGTGTCGTGGCATAAGGATAACATCTTTGACTTGTGCCTCACCAGGGAGAGCTGTGTTGCTTCTCTTGCACAGTTTAAATGGACAAAGGGAAAAAGTTCACTGATATGGGTGTTGTATTTGGGGCTTAATAGCCTGTTCTTTATTTGTGGCTTAAGGAAAAAATTTGTCATAATGAATCTGTTGGAGCTGAGCTTTGTGTAAGTATCTCCAATTCCTTGTGGATGCCAAAATCTGCAGGTAATGTATGGTAATATTTGCCTAAAGGCAGTGATGGAAGATGAACCACTTGATTTTATTTTTCTGTCTCTATACAACCTGCCTGCCTTAGAAATTCCATTTTAGTTATGAAACTTTTATTTTTAATAATTGCCAAACTCCTGTTACCTGCACATTATTTTTATACTAGTTTTTATACGTCTGAGGTTTAGACCACAGTTGACAGGGTAATGCTCTGTTCCTGTTGTTTTTTGGGCACTCTGCTTGCCCGAGACATTAAAAGCTGAAAGTGTTCCCCTGAGAAAGGGATGCTGTCAGCTCATAAAAGCAAACGCCACAACTGCCCTCGTTTTATTGCAGTCCAGCACACGAGACTCAGTTCACATATCTGCCAATTGCTACTTGTTACACTGCTAAAGTAAAAATTGCAAAGGCATGGGATATTATCTAGTTTGTATTGAAAGGGATCTGATCAAAGGGATTTTACAAAACACGGTCTAAATATGTCCGCCTCTGCTTTGAGAGAAGATAGACCTGAAATGGTCACTGTTTCAGCCGAAATATCTTAAGCAGAAACACAGGTGTTTTAAAAGCATCTAAAAAAACCCCATGGTTTCCTCCATCCGTATTAAGGTAACTTGGCTCCATGCAGCAAAAGGTGTGATCCTTCAGCACCCTGCTCCACCAGCAAGCCTGTGGCCCTCTCCCACTGGGGCTGCTGTCTGTACCAGGGGCCGAGGAGACACTCTGGATTGATGCTGTATTGCCTTCTCTCACCGCAGGTTTGATGGAGGACATATTCATATATCTTTTTAATGAACTTAAGAGTAGTCTCTTGGTGTTTCCGCTGAATTCAGCCTGGAACGGACGTAAGCTCAAGGCTATGTTTCAGACAAGGTAAGAGCATCCCTGTGTTTTCAACTCCAGAGAATTTGTTGCAGTGGCAGCAGCACTATTTGGTGTTTTCTTAAGGGGTCACAAAAACTGCCAAGATGACAGTACCTGGTGGGCCAGCAGCAAGGTTCAGAGCTGCTTCTCTGCAACCCTAGTGCACAGTTGTGCTGGGAGGACAGTGGGGGAATGAAGGGATTGGGGGAAATGGCAGTTAGCCAGAGCCCAGGATTTATGAGATGAAGGTGGATGTGAAGCTACCTTTGCCTGTGGTTCCTGAGAGGGAGACACCATCTTAACCTTGCGAGTCTGTTCTGTGGGGGCAAAAAAGACCCACTGCTCATCCCATGGAGCCTGCCCAGTCTCTCCTCGTTCTCAGGCGGAGGCAGAGGTGACATTTGCACAGGGCTGGCAGAGATGGTGCAGGGCCCAGCAGATCCCTCCTGGGGCAGACACAACCCCTTGGGCCCCCTGGACCTATATGCAGGGCGCTAAATTGGGCCCATCATCTCCCTCCAACAACTTCAACAAGCACCAGACCAATTCCCACATGTGTCCTGGTGTTTCTGCTTCTAGGCATCGTTCGAGGCTTCCCATGAGGACCCTAGCTCATCTCTGGCTGCCGTGTTTGTGGGTTCAGAAACGGACGCAACGACCATGGCACGGAGCTGGGGAACCTGCTCTCTGCAATGCTGCTCTGTGTGCTGGGACTATGAGCACAGCCCTGTGGAGGCAGAAGCAGCTTCTTCCCCCTCCCACCCGAATTCCTCTGCTCTCATTACTTTTTTTCTTCCAGTTCAATGACCGCTGGCCTTTGTCTCGTGGTCTGGCAGAGCCTGGTGCCACACACACCAGAGACACAAAGAAATACACTGGCTTTTCTCCCTGAGCCTACTATGAAGAGCCCACATTGTGTTTTACTGGGGACAGGGAGACAGGCAGAGGGCTGAAGTGTTTTGCTCGGCCTTGGGCTCTGTAAAACCCTCTGTTTCTTCAAGCACATCAGCCCAAAGCTCTGGCAAGGAAGTGGTGACCCTGAGGAAAGCAGCCCCAAGGTCACACTCTCCTGTTCAAAGATCAGGACCATGAATTTTGAAATAATGGAAGCAGCTCTTTGGGCAGCACTAAAAGCGCAGCCAGCTCTCAGCCCCACCCCCATGCACAGATCTCCTGGACTTTCACAGGCCGGGTCAGGGACGACCCAGGCCAGGAGAGCAGTGTTTGCTAGGGTATGAGCCTGGACAAGGATCAGGGAAGTCACCTGGAGCTGCTCATTAGCAGAGGCAGAAAAGGGCCAAGGTTTCTGGTGTTCACACCTGATCCTGCTGCTCCTTCCTACCCTATCAGCCAGTGCAGCAGATCATTCCAGATCATACCCTGTAAAATATAGAAGTCAGAATGATTCAGGGTGAAATGGACAGTAAGAATAAGCAGGAAAGGGAATTTCAAGACTCTTCAGGTTTTCATTTGCCAAATGCTAATTTTTCTGTTCCATTCAATGATTTGGATGAGGGGATTGCATGCGCCCTCAGCAGATGACACCAAGCTGGGCGGGAATGTCAATCTGCTCGAGTGTAGGAAGGCTCTACATAAGGATCTGGATAGGCTGGATCAATGGGCTAAGGTCAATTGTATGAGGTTTAACAAGGCCAAGTGCAGGGTCCTGCACTTGGGTCAAAACAACCCCATGCAACGCGACAGCCTTGGGGAAGAGTGGCTGGAAGGCTGCCTGGCAGAAAAGGACCTGGGGGTGCTGGCTGACAGCCGGCTGAACATGAGCCCGCAGTGTGCCCAGGTGGCCAAGAAGGCCAATAGCATCCTGGTTTGTATCAGGAATAGTGTGGCCAGCAGGAGTAGGGAAGTGATCGTGCCCCTGTACTTGGCACTGGTGAGGCTGCACCTCAAATACTGTGTTCAGTTTTGGGCCCCTCAGTACAAGAAGGACATTGAGTTGCTGGAGCGTGTCCAGAGAAGGGCAACGAAGCTGGTGAAGGGTCTGGAGAACAAGTCTTATGAGGAGCGGCTGAGGGAACTGGGGTTGTTTAGGCTGGAGAAGAGGAGTCTGAGGGGAGACCTTATCGCTCTCTACAACTACCTGAAAGGAGGTTGTAGTGAAGTGGGTGTTGGTCTCTTCTCCCAAGTAACTAGCAATAGGACAAGACAAAATGTCCTCAAGTTGCGCCAACGGAGGTTTAGATTGGATATTAGGAAAAATTAATTTACCGAAAGAGTGGTCAAGCATTGGAACAGGCTTCCCAGAGAGGTGGTGGAGTCACCGTCCCTGGAGGTGTCCAAAAAATGTGTAGATGTGGCACTTCAGGACCTGGTTTAGGAGGCATGGTGGTGTTGGATTGATGGTTGGACTTGATGCTCTTAGAGGCCTTTTCCAACCTTAATGATTCTGTGATTCTATGATTTTAAGAAAAGGTCACTTTCAAGAATGACATCAGAAAATGGTTTAATGAGGCCAAGCTAGGACCTTGTGTCTGACTAGAAGTGCTTTGATGCATTTCTTGGCTAATGACTGAGCTAAGATATCTCCCAGATCAAATTGCTATTGATGGAGAAAAATACTGTTTCTTTCCTGCTGACAGAGAGCCCCATTTATAGCCAGCTCTTAAGTGAATACAAATATCCTTGGAAAAAAATCGAATATTGCAAGATTGTTGACAAACTATCTCCACGCTAGAAACATGGCTGCCCCCACAAAGGGTCCCACTGTCCCCCAGACTGATGGGGTGGCAGAGAACATGCAGCCAGATCCGTCTCAGAGGTGCACAGCGAAGGGACAAGAGGCCACAGGCACAAGCTGCCGTAACAGACGTTCCTGTCACACGCAGAGAAAAACCTCTGCCCCAGAGGGTGCTGCAGCCCTGGGACAGGGTCCACAGGGACGGGCGGCTCCATGCACCTGGCCCTGGCTGTGGGGTGCCTTGGGGCAGGTGTTGGAGCCCCCAGCCCAGCTCTGACCATGCTTGTCCAACTGTGAGTTACAATTCATTGCCTTTACTGTGGATGAGAGCAGCAGCACAAGCAATGCTGCCAGGCCAGCTCTCCTGCTGACTGCCCAGTTATTTTTTTTCTCACAACGGCGGCTTTCTCCGCAACTGCTCCCACGTCCACGGCCGTGGGCTGGCAGCGAGTCAATGCGTCCCTGTGTGCATCCCTGCGCAGTGCGGGCCCAGCGCCCAGCTCCAGACGCCCCCGCCTCCCGCTGCCATTGGCGCCGCGAGTGCTGCAGCAGGGCCCGGGGCTCTCCACCCCAGGCATAAGAAGCCAGCGAGTCCCCGGGCCACCCGGCCACATTGCATTGCTGTGCCACAGCCCCGCTGCCAGCAGGGAGGTGAGAGGGGCTGGGGGATGCCGGGGCAGGCGCCTGGCTGCCGGAGCAGGCAGGCTGCTGCTGCGGGAGGGGTGGCGTGGGGGGCACCATCGCAGCTCTGAGCGACCAGTGGGGAGCTGAAACACTCCTCAGCCTTATGGATGGGAAGCAGGCAGTGCTGCTGGCAGCTAGCTCAGCCTGGCGCAGGCAGGGCACGAGCATGCAAAGGGCTATTTGGATGCATGAATGAAGTGCTTCAGGAGTATTTCCTACTTGACTGGAAACAGTCTTGCAGTTTGGACACCAACTGCTGCACGGGGGAGGGTGTCAACTTGAGAGTCAGGCCATGGGATGAAATTTAGTGCCTTTGGTGCTGGGCCTTGTGGTGGTGAAACAGGAGCCAGGCTGCAGGGCAGGAGACATTTATCCGTGGGGTATGAATTAACCAAATGCCAGACAATAAGCCTGTTTTTTTTTCCCCAGCGTCAGTGCATTCAATAGCTTTTGGGAAGGTGGTTTCGCATCTCTCCCTTTTTGATCAGAGTCTCTTTGGTTTGTCTGTTTGTGAAATCTGCAGGAAATGCTGCAATCCCAATTATTAACACTCCCAAGAGGGTCTGCAGAACAAGCGCGGGAGGAGGGAGGTTAGAGGGGATGTGCTTATTTTGTCCCGCTGGCACTCATCAAAACTGGTTCCTGCCTGGGTTCCCGACCGCTCAGTCGGAGACAGGCCTGCAGGCAAGAAAGGCAGAGGCGAGAGCACCTGTGACAGAAGGGACAGCAAAACCTTTCTGAAGTTCCATGTGCAGAAATGAAACCCTGCCTGCCCCTCTCCCAAGCAAGGAGAACAAAGCAATGGGTTAAGCAGTGGGAGCCAAAGAAGAGGTGTAGTGACAACGTGCCATCTGCTAGCCAGGTTGGCACATAGGGAAAATGCAGAAGCACCTTGCTAGAAGCCGCCAGGGCTTTGCAGCCTCTCCTTGTTTTCTCTCCTACGGTCTGCCCACACAGAGACGCAAGGTGCCAAACTCACATCAGTCCCAGGGGATGCGTCAGCTCCCGGCAGGCACCAGTCCTATACCGGGCACTCCTCTTGTTGTGGCTCTCCTCTCCTGGACACCTCCCGGAGGCAGAGCCAAAGCCTCTCGGGATCTTCCTCCCTGAAGCGAGAGCTGATAGCGGTGCTTTTCAGCAGCATGTTTTGAGCGTGGGGTCTGGCATTGGTGACGTGTGGGGGGAGTCCCAGGGCGGCCACGCTTGCAAAGCAAAAGGCATTGCTGGAGCTTGCCCAGGCTAACGTAACGCATCACTCCTCTGACCTCAGGGCCACGCTGTGACCATGTCTGAGCTGGAGAAGGCCATGATTGCCATCATTGATGCCTTCCACCAGTACTCAGGGAAGGAGGGAGACAAGCACAAGCTGAAGAAATCAGAACTGAAGGAGCTCATTAACAACGAGTTGACCCATTTCCTTGGTGTAAGTATTACCCTCTGCGCAGCACACCTGGCTGGGCTCAGGGAGCTGTCGAGCAGCTGCTGGGCTCCGCTAACTCCGTCTCCTGTGGAAAGCGAGTGCAGGGGAAGGGGTTTATTCATGTAGCAGTGCATTAAACACTTTGCTCCAGCTCCGCAGGAGCAGCAAGTGGCAGGACAAGGGCAACAGCCTGCTCTGGGGGCTGGGGTTCGGGTTGGATACTAAGGAAATTTCCTTCCCTGGGAAGGGGGGACAGCCTTGCCCCAAGGGGCTCAAGACGTCCCTTCCCAGTGGCACAGCTGTGGCTGTGATTCCTGCTTCAGGAGGGCCACTGTTGCGCAGATGCTGCTGCAGGAGCAGGGCAGTGCCCCAACACAGATGGGAAATAGCAATGAGCTATTTGGGATGTGTCTGAACAGAGATTCAGCCATGAGAACACCTGAGAAGCGGGGATGTTACTGTCTGGGCCTGGCACTGATCCTCCCCAGCTTTGGCTGCATGTTTCTATCCCTTCAGGAGATCAAAGACCAGGAGACTGTGGACAAAGTGATGGAGGCGCTGGACAGCGATGGGGATGCAGAGTGTGACTTCCAGGAGTTTGTAGCCTTCATTGCGATGGTCACCGCTGCTTGCCATGAGTTCTTTGAGCATGAGTGAGCTGGTGGGAAGCAGGCAAGCACCTCCTACTCATGCTGGAGAGATGCAGAGCAGCATCGCTCCTCCAGGAAAAAGGCTGTGTGCCATTAGGGACTCCCTGGAGTTAAGCTTGTGCTAGACTTAAGCAGCTTATTAAGTTCTGCGGCTTTGTGAACAAGAAACACCTGCACAGCTCAGGAAAGCCTATCAGCCAGTTCCCACCTGGCTGGATGCAGTGTGCGAACGCCTTGTCTCAAGCTCCTTCCCTGCTGCTGTATGCAAGGGACATACGCGGGGCTGGAGGCAGGCAGATGCTGCAATCCAAGCTTGCTTGCAAAGGGAAAAGGGAAATTCAAGGGCTGAAGTAGGAAGTGATGCAGAGGGCTCGTTACAGAAGCTGGTTCTGAGCCCACTGGCCTGAACAGAAAGGCTCCCATTGATTCCCATGGGGTCTGACTGCCCTGTGCATGGTACTAACCCAGGCAGCACAGCCCCTGTCGTGTCACAGGGGCTCAGCAGAACCCATGCATTTCTGAGCAAATTGAGACACCCTTGGCTTTAAAAGCAAAGCATAACCATCTAACAGCCCAGGCTTCTCTCTTGTTGATGAATTCTCCTGCTTTTAGCAGCCTGCAGAACTGGAAGCGAAAGTGTATGAATGAGGCTCATGGACTGGGGACAGCTTCTGGGCCTGGGATGTGCGTTGGCAAGGTCTCCAGGCTCAGTCAGAAGGGAAGAGGGGAGGATCTGCCCATTGTGACCACAGTGCTTTAACGTAGACCAGGCACAGCCTCCAGAGCGTGTGGAAATGGTGAGAATAAAATGTTTACGTCTCTGGGCCGCAACTGGGTCTCTGGTGAAAAAAGTGTCCTTTTGTCCCGGGCTGCGTGCAGCTCCTTGGCTGCCCTGCACTGTCAGAGGGGAAGGCTGGAGGATGCAGTCTGAAGCACTGCTACAGCTCATGCCCGTGGGTTTCTTGTTGGGTATCGACCCTTCATCTCCTCCCTGGTATCACTGTGGCTGGCCAAACAGCTCAAGGCTGTTGCCACCACCATGGTCCGCCTGGCTGTTCAAACTGGCAGATGTACCTGCGAGGCCAAAGGAGGACAATGCACCTCCGTGGGACTGCTGCTCTTCAAGATGTGTCCACTGCTGCCAGGGTCATCCAGGGGCTTGCACTGGTGAGCCTTTGCAAAGCCAAAACTAAACCTAGGACAATTTCCCCAAAGCATATGCTCCTGCCTTTTTCAGTCTGCGCTTGCCATCCAGCTCAGCAATACCTGTGAGTTAGGCATTCATGGCTAGCAACATCTATAGTGACAAATTCACGACAAAGACGCCCATAGACATTGTTGTCGTTTTTACCTCATTCCACATTTCATAATGATTTCACGTGCAAAATGACATGTCTTCGGACAGGGACCATCTCCTCCCCCAAGCTGTGAAAAGGGACACTCAGGCAGAGACATGCATACAAGAAAGACAACATCTTGTACTCCATCTAGAATTAAAAAAGCAGTTTTGCCATCCCAGGGTAGTGCCTATTTGTTGAGAGCTTGTTTAGCATCCAAGTTACTTCCACCACATTTTTAACATATTCATCAGTTCTCGATTCAACTGTTTCCAACACTTGTATGGACCTGAGGCAGCATGTGAGGACAACAAATGGGGACAATGTCTGTCCCAGAGTGGCCCCAAGGTTAGGCAGGGTAGATGGGAGTCTCATGACCCTCTCTCGAGCCTGAACCTGAGTTCAGCAGAGGGGTCTGATGCTTCAGCACAAGGGTCTGCAGGTGAGGCTATCTGGCAGGTCTCCAAGTTCCACCTGCCTTCTGCCTCACCAGACCAGCACTGCTCACGTGGATGAGGAATTGCTCCCCAAGACTGAGCCTTTTCAGCAGCTCTGCAGAGCATTGCAGCAGCAAAGAGCTGTATGTGTAACACACAGCTTGAATGCTGACAGAGCCAGTGAGCATCATGGCACAGCCGAGGAATGCTGTTCCTTGGTGAGCAATGGAAGCAGGAGCAGTGAGTGACACAGTATTGACTACACACATGTTTCTGGCAGTAAGGCTGATCCTGACTTAGCAACACCATTGCTGGGAATTCACAGATGCTTTACCTGGCACAGGATAAGGTGCAGCAGAGCTGGTACCTCTTGCCAGCGAGGAAGAGTGTGTCTTCCTTTGAGGTGAGCACCCTGACTGCCAGCAGTGCAGTATGCGGTGCTTAGGCTACTGAGCCCTGGACACTCCTCCCCAGTCAGCAAGGAGCAGAGCTTTCCTGAAGTGAAATTCCTGAAACAGAAACTGCATGGTCACAGGCCTCAGCACCATCCACTCTGCACTGCAGCTCTGCTCCCGTTGTGTCCTGCTGCTCTCTGACATAGGCAGTGCCTCAGCTGAGAGTGCAGACTGTGCAGACAGCCGCACGCTGGCACAGTTGGGGAGGCAGGCAAAGCAGTTTGGGCAGCACTGGCCCAAGCACATAGCATGAGGTGCCTCTGCTGACAACTCACCACTGCTGATCCCTTCTGCACACTGCCCCCTTACATGCATGGGCACAGCCACAGCCAGCCACCCGCAGCACCTCTGCTAACACCCTGGGTCCCCACGGACCGTGCAAGCCCCCTGCATCCAGCCTAGAAAAAGGATGCTGCCATGCCAACAAGGAGTTTGAGTAGTGCTGTGACGGGCTCAGAAACACGGTGAGGCTTTCTGAGGGTAAAGAAAATCATTCAAGCCTTGGGGCAGACCAAGGAGCAGGTGTCAGAGCTTTGCAAGGCAGACATCACAGCTGGCTCTGAAGGAGGCTCAAAAGGCTTAAGCAACTCGCTAACCTCCCAGCAATGAGAGACTAGATACTTAAAAGTGCCAGTCCTGACACCACTGGTTTTCAGGCTCTGGCGGGGATAGTTCACTCTTCAGGAAGGGAAGGTGATAGGCTAATGACATTATGAAATAACTTTTAGTAATGCCCCCTTTCCAGCCAACAGAATCAGCCTGCTGGATACCTGCGGTGTGTGTGCTCTTATAATACCTCACTGGCACTGGTTAGATTGATCTGACGTTGCATCAATCCCAGAAGAGCTCAGAAAATCCACATTTTTGTCATTAGTGCAGACTGGTGCATGACAACCTGCAGAAAGGCTGTTTTGGTAACATGGAGCTCTGGGGTCTGTGCCGTGGGACCCTCAGGGCCCTGGGAGGCTCCCTGAAGATGAAACAGCAGCATTACACTAGCAGCACCTACCTGATGCTTGGACACATTTATCAGTTATGCTTTTGACTTCCTATAGAAGAGGATGCAAGTGAATTTCGCACCAGGAAGGGCACCAACGGATGGTTTCTTACATTAAATGCTCTGTCAAGACAAGAACTACTTATCAACAGTACTAAAAGTGAAACAAAAGATTTCTAGTTCGTGAAGTTAATCTGAGTCTGCTAAACGTCTCAGGAAAGTAAAATAACAGGAGAATCCTGAGACGTTTAACAGACTCAGATTAACTTCACAAACTAGAAAAGTCACAGACGGGGCAGATTTAGTACTTACATGCTGTATTGTACCTCTGCTGGACTACATTTTTATAATTTAAAATGCTGCCATTACTTTTTTTCTGGGAGATTAGAATCTGCACTTTTACTCTCTCCCCAGATAATTATAGGCAAAGCGCATGTGTGAAAGGGAACCCTATCTCTGGACCAGACACAAAATTACCAGCAGTGGAAGAGCACTTACACAAAAAAGTGCTTCCACGTAAGATCTAATCTCACTGTGAGTGCTGATTATTGCTGTTAGCACATCTGAAAAAAATATTCTTCATCTTGTTAACTGCCAATGGGATGAGCATGCAGGCTGAATCATTCAATAGCAGAGTTCATGAGCTGACAGCAAGAAAAATAATTTGTCTTAAGAAGAAAAAAACCCTGCTTTTTCCACAAATCAAATGCGGACTTTTACAGACCCCAGAGAAAGAACATGCCTGACCTTTTTGGATGGAGTAAAGCAATTGCATAAACAAAACACTGTGCCGCATCTCCCACCTGTTCAGAACTCCGCACTGCCAGCTGTGATGGCACTGAGAGGTGCTCCTCCATCCTGGCAGTCTAGTGATGGAAGCACATTCCTGCTCCCTCTGTACATTAAGCTGAAAAATACATTTCAAAAGAAAGTGGCAGCATTTCTGCGAGTGATCCACAGATCGAATTTGTTCCCCCTACGAGATATTAAATCTAAAGGATTTGCCTGGCCATACTTACTGTACTGCAACAGTCAGGGCATTAGAGCATATTTTCAGTTTTTCCATTCTGAAATATTCTCGACACTGGGTTTTACTGTACAAAGTCTGAGTTCATCCTGCATCCCGAACAGTGTGGACTTCGGATCGCAGGGGGAAGGCAGCTGACAGAGCAGGAAACTAGAAGAGCAAAATGGGAAGCTTTTTAAACAAAACAAAATAAAACACCTCCAAAACTATTAAGGAGCAACATAAAACTGATCTTTAAAAGGCCACTTTATATTTTCTTGCCACTGAAATTTTGATTCTGCATGTAGACATGCTACTTTACAAATACAGGCACAACCACCATGGCATTGTCATCCACATTTGGCAAAGAAAAATGCCAGAAATAAAGACAATTCGTTATTTTGCAGTTACCTTTGCAAGCTAGGTTTTAAGGAATGCTACAAACTTAGCAAATGCTTTTACTTCCATAAGCAAACTTTTATGTTTAGGTAAGAACAGGATTAAAAAAAAAAAAAAAAAAAAGCAACTAGAGGAAAAGGTAGTGGTGTATATTATTTTAATACCATGTATTGAAATACAAAAAAAGATAGAACTCTGCTTATATGGCACTGGCATAACTGAACTGGAAATAAAACCCAGTGTGCCTAGTTCCTCCTAAACAACATGACTGGTCACAAAACAAAATCTAAAGCCTGTAGCAAAAATTTACATTAGAATTTGTCATGACAAGAAACTCTGGCTTAGAAACACCTTATTTGAAATATCTGACCACATAAATATTTAAAGTATATTAACCAGCTGAATATAAACATAAATTCAACAGTAAGAGTTATATCTTAGTATATCCAGCATTAAGTAAATCCTGAAGTGCAAAAAGTTAGAGAATTATTCAATGCAGTTTTGTTAGCTGTAAATTAGTTCTTCAATGTAATCCAGGTCTATCATCTACTAACATGATTTCTGGCCTGATACACTGCAATACTTTAAATGTGCAAGCTTTCGGAAAATTCCTTTTTTGCCCTAAAACAAGAGTTGTTAATATGCTATAGAAACCAAAACCAGATGCCTATCCAAAAAGATCCTTAAAGTGCACAATACGTGTTTTCATGCAATGGTGGGGAAATAGCGTTAAAAAAATCAGGTACAGAAAATTAGGAATGTGCACTTAAAATGAACTCACTGCTTCCTTTTTTCTGCTATAATAAATTCCTGGGTAACAATAAGCGATAAATAAAGGCATAAAGTAGCTTCATAATATTGTTGCTGGAATGACATAAAGCTTACCAGTGCAAAGTGCTAGCTCACAAAGAACACTACTGCAATAAAGGCAATTTTATTAATGCTTACAAAGTTATTTAGTACCCACTGGAGTCCGATCTCGCACCCCAGAATAAATCTGAAACATTCCACTTAAACAGCAACCCTTTTGTGGTTTCTTGCCTCATTCCCCCAGTGTGCTGACTGGCCAGTGAACCAGCTACAGCATGGTATTTCAAATGTCAAACTCATTCAATTTAAGACGAAGTACAGATTTTTGACACCTGTCTTCATTAGTTTTGAGAAAGATGAGTTAAGTTGCTTTGGGAATAAAACCTGCCATGCTTTAAATGCACTTCATACACAGCATTATCTGGATGCTAAGTACAATGCCTTGTTGTAATTAACAGTGAGAAAACCAGAAAAGGCTCAAAGATGCTATCTTCTCGCTACGTACAGTGCTTTTAAAAACAAATCGTGTTTTGCATGATAAATTCCTGCTTGTTTCTTAAACCCACTGTTGGTACAAATCTGTTTTCTGTAGGTGCGCCACTCTCTTGCCTCTTCAGACAAAAACTTTCCTTTGTTTAAGAGACTACAACTTAGAAGCATCCCTCTTTCAATCTGGGTAAAAGCAGGCGCTTTGGTCAGGAACCCCTGGAAGTCTGTGTTAGAAAATGCTGCTGACGTTAAACAAAACCACCAGGGCCCACGAACGGGGTGTAATCCCCCTGTAACCATGGAGCATTCTGCACACCACACTGACTGCGGGGAGCCTCAGCAGACTTTATGTATCTGCTGCACCCCAGAGAAGTGTTTGCATTGAACCTTATGTCAGAGAAAGAATTCCATTTGGAAACACACTCTGGAGCAACGCTGGTGCAGCATGTCATTTTCTTTTGACAAAAATTAAACCAGACACTCTACCTCCCGTAAGCCACGTTGCGGAGGCCCAGGAACAGTTCTTGGTTTACTGACTTTTACAGCCTTTCCATTTGCTGCTGCTGCTGCTTTGGGCCAGCCTGGTAAGGTTGCTCGAGGCTGTCATCTCGGTGCTGCTGTTTCTGCTCCTGCTTTTTCTTTTCAGCCAGTGCTTTTGCCCTGGTGGTCACTGGACTGGGTTTAGCATCAGGCCTCTCTTCATCCTGCTGGTGCTTTTTACAATGTTTTTCAAAGGTGGAAATTTTGGCATATGTCCGTTTACAAAGCAAACAGTGGTATGGCCGCTCCCCACTGTGTGTTCTCATGTGAAGCTGGAGGTAAGAGGACCTGGAAAAGGCTCGGCTGCAGACCGAGCAGTGGTGAGGCTCGCGTGCCTCATGGGTTTTCAGGTGCTGCTTGAGGGATGACGCCTGCCTGAAGGCCTTCCCGCAGGTGGAGCACTTGAAGTTCCTCTCGCCCGACTCAAGAAGCCGGTGCGACACGAGGTGGGCAGAGGAGCGGAAGTTCTTCCCGCACTTGTCACACTGGTAGGGCCGTTCTCCGGTGTGCAGGCGGACGTGGAGGACCAGCCCAGCCTTCTGTGTGAAGGCCTTCTCACACTGCAGGCACTTGAAAGGCCTCTCGCCCGTGTGCACGCGGCGATGGGTCGCGAGGTGCGAGGCGCGCCCGAAAAGCTTGCCGCAGTCCTCACACTTGAAGGGCCTCTCGCCGGTGTGGATGGCCTTGTGGCGCACCAGATGGGAGGACTGGAGGAAGAGCTTCCCGCAGACAGGGCACTGGTACTTCCGCTCGCCCGTGTGGGAGCGGAGGTGGAGGGCGAGGTGCGACGAGGAGATGAAGGCCTTGCCGCAGAGTGGGCAGGCGTGGGGCCGCTCCCCGGTGTGGGTGCGCTTGTGGAGGACCAGCCCGGAGGAGAGGGCAAAAGCCTTGGCGCAGATGGGGCAGCGGTAGGGCTTCTCCCCAGTGTGGACCCGGCGGTGCTTGGCCAGGGCGCCGGCCTGCACGAAGGCCTTCCCACACTGCTCGCACCCGTAGGGCCGCTCCGCCTCGGCGGCGAGCGCCAAGCCCCNGAAGCGAGGTGAGGGCCGCCAGGGTGGACCTGTGGCCGCCATCTTCTCCCTCGGCGGGCGCGGCTTCTGCACCGCCGCACGGGCTAGAGCCTGAGAGCCCGCCGGCGCCTCTCCCCCAAGGGAGGGCTTACAGCGGCTCTGGGAAGAGCCCCTGATGCGAGGCAGCTCCGTGTACTGGTGGCACAGCTGGCTGCCCTCCCTCCTCTCTCCCCCCTGCACTGACCCGGCAGGGCTTTTGGCTGTGCTGTGTGAAACAAGCAGCACCACGGTGAGGGGAGGGATGTTAACGTCCCCCAGCTGTACTCCTCACCTTAGAAAACTTGGTGTGTGGCAGGTGCCAGTTGTGGGTGGGGAGGACCTGCACTCGGGTCAGGGCTAGAGCCTAGAGACCATTTCAATTTGAGTACTGAAAACAGGAAATTCAGGACCATGCACACTTTGAGGATGGACAATTGCTTTAAATTGTAAAGCAATTGTAATGAAATTTTGCAGAAAAGCTCTTCAGGCATTAAACAGGTGAAAACTGTACTGTACATAAGCTAGTTTTTGATCTAACAGCATGTTTCAACATTCAGCAAGTCGGAGCTGTTTTGAAATGTTTAATGTGCTTTTTGTTTTAAATTTACTTTACAAGGCAACTTGTCTCACTGTCATCAGTATCTCAATACAAAAATCTTACAATGCATTATTTGCTAAAAAACTACAACATTAAAATTGGGGTTAGATAGTTCTTTCCTTTTGCCAGCTGTTTTGTTACGAGGAGTGTCCCATAGTCCACTGCTAGAGGTTGCTGTACTTCAACAATAAGTTACACGAGTTCTGTACATAATTACAGTCATAGTAGAGTATGCAGCTGTATAATACACCACAGTAAAACACCATGAGGGCCAAGAAATGTATGAAAGCTTTTTGTTGAAGATTTTATAGTTTATTTGACCAAGAGTCAATTTGATATCCTCATATCAGGAGACTGACGTCCATCTTTCTTAGGCACTGATCCTGGCAGAATTGCCTTGCAGAAAAACCTGGCTCTTTTGCCAAACTCATGCATTATTAAAAAAAAATTTATGTAGCTCAAAGTCTTTAACAACTCTATAAAAATAATTTTTTGCTAGTCTCATGCTTACCTTCAAATACATGAAGTATTTGAATAATTTCACATTCTCCTTCTGAATTAGGTTCACTGCAGTATTAGATCAGGCAGAAACTTCAAAACCTTAATTAGTCAAGTGTGACTCAACCAACTGGATATTTCAGCTTGAACAAAAAAGTCTGTCTAAATACAGCTCTTAAAAAAAAAAAAANAAGTTTTAGCACAGGACATTCAGGGAAAACACATTGTAAGACCATGCTTTGTAAACATTTCTACAAATCATTCAGAGACTATTGGCTTTGGAATGGATTTTCAAATACTTGGTGTTATGCAGGGCAGTAATTAACAGCTAATGCTACGAACACAAGCAACTTTAACATGAAGTTACAACAGCAAGAGCAGTGAAGGCTCCTGCATCAAATAGTTAAAATTGGATATTAATTTATATTTTATTCTAAAGTTTATAGCATTACAGAGTCCAGCATGGCACAATAAGTAACCTTGCTACAGTTGCAGTGTTTGTTTTTGCTTGGTACAAAAAAGCTGAACAGCAGCACAGTTGTTGTTATATTGAATCCGGGATTGGAATGAATGTTTCTTCTGAATAGGGATGAGTCAGTGATTTAAAATAAAAAGGCTGCATTTTTAAATCTCAAATATGTGCAAAATTCCTTTCAGTACAGTAGAGAATATGGCAGAGATGTGTGCAATCTTGAACGTTACGTCCCAACCCAGATACTGCCAATATATTGCAAACAATCACATGGAGGGTGAACTCCAAATGGTTACTCATGACTTTCAGTATTATTTCCAAGAGTCCTCCTCACAGCTGGTGTTCTCTCCCCATCCCACTTTATGTCCTTTTATGCAGTGCATCAAGTACTGACATTCATAATTATTGTAAAAAAACCCCCACTGGTCCATGATAGTTCTAATAAGTTTCCTTCAGGAATTCCAGTAAACTCTCCATCCTAAGACAGCTGTAACTGTTACAATAGATTCATGAAAGCAAATGCAATCTGAGAGATGAAGGTCTGTGAAGATTAGTATCTCCATTTTCCTAAGGTCTTCAACAGCATTTTAAAAACACAGAAAATGGAGTCCAATGTTATTATTCGGGAAGTCCCTTGATTTTGGTGCTTTAGCCTTGATGTGATTTTCTGTTTTCACATGTTGTAGGCAACATAAATAGGATCCAACTGGTCCGCTAAAAATCCGTCTCTCAAGTGCATTCGTTGTTTCTCACCACGGGAATTGATAGGAATAACACCGGGGTCCACAATGACTACAACACCTACTATGAGATAATGCTCTTCCAGAACCACATTTGTTACCAGTGCGACCAGGTCCAACGCTTCTTGTTCTGAGCCTTCTAATTCCACAACTACCACCAGCAAGTTGGTCCATGTAAACACAGCGCTGTCGGCATGATACAAATATTAATGATGAGAAAAAAAAAATACATAGTCAAAGGAAGCTAGTTATCAAAGAGAGACTCACTGGAAATAAATTTTGTAAGTACTTGAATAGTATAATAAATGAGAACAAGTGATATAATAGCAATGTGAAAATATTTGTAAATCAAGAGGTATTAAAGCTGTAACTTCTTGGGATATTATCTGCCACTTGTTTTTTAATTGTCCATGTACAAAATGTAAGTAGGTCTTTTTCTCTTATATGTACACAATCCTGTATTTAAGAGCCCTTTACACTTACGTGTTAAAACGGGAACCATTAAGATTTCACATTCAGTGTGTGCATTCTTGATATTAATGTACTTGTGTAAGTCTTCAGACATTATTAAAGGAAAGACAAAACCTCCCAAAGATTACAAGTAAACACTACCACTTTGAGACTGAAGAGGACCTACAGCCAAATGGTATACACCATCCATTAGGACCAAATGAGAATAATGTATGTTAGAAGATACCATTCAAGAAATCCTTGAGATGTGTTTACCACATCCAAGTGCGTACATTCTGACACAGCCAGGGAAGTCAACGCCACAATTTGCAAGTGCTCTGCTGCCCCGTTCGTGCCCTGCCCTCCCTGTCTTTCAGACTATGAAGATCAAAGTCTGATAAAGTGGTGGGCTTTTTTTTGAGCGGCAGAGGCAGGGCAAAGAGGGGTGTTATATTTCAGTTACTCTCACTGCAGTCATTTCTAAGCAAAGTTTTGGTGAGTTCCCTCCACAGCAAGCTCTCAGTCTAGCATGCTGTTCCACAAAGCTTGACTTCTGCTGCTTTGGAAGAAATAAAAGGATACAGAAAAGTAATACTGAGGCTCTTACCATTCTGCAATGCTCTTATGTGCTCTTATTACAGAGGTCTCTATATCAATGGGATGGTACCTCATTCCTCTGAGCTCTAGTGTTTCATCCAAAGAGCCTACCACGTATAGGGCATCATGCCTCTCTGCAATATAGCACACACATTTAAAACATCATCAGATCTACAGAACAAACACGGTCATTTGTACGTGCTTATTTCTGATGTTCTAAGATGTTCCTGGTGCTTCCTAGGAGAAGGAGTCTATAATACACGTCAAGGTCTACTGTTAGGAGAGAAAAGAATTAAGAGGTCATTTAGCACTTCTGCCTATTGACTCCAAGCAAATGAAACCAGACTGAAAAGAATTTCTGGGTCATCCAATTCTGCCCCTTCTCTCACGTAATGTAATTTCAGTTCATAAACCCAATCAAAATCCATTGTTAAAGCATCTTTCTGTCCCACTATTATTACCAGAGAACTTCTCTCCTCTGATCGATAGGAACACTTTTCCAATTTCCAAATTTAACTTTTTTTTTCAAAACCACCTTATACCCACTTCTCCTCATGCCAGCAATATTCTTCTCAGCTTCTTAAGTTCCCCACAGTTAATGCAGCAAGAACAACTCTATCCCCTCCTCAGCCTTAGCTTTGCTAGGTTAAATAAGTAAAGCTCTCCTAGACCCTTCTTGAAGGACATGCTTTCCACATTGCCACGTACACTCTGTAACTCTGTTCAGTTCGACTTTGCTTTTTTTTGCACCCATTTTATAATTCTGCTCAATCGTGTAACTCAAGACATGTTGGGAAGCTGCACTGTATTTCATGCATACTCGCTATGTTAATTCACCATACATAGCCTCTCAAATGCTGACAAACTAAAGGACAACTGATATTGTTCCACAGTGATAAAAATCTCTATGATACATGATTTTTCAGAAAGCTACAAGACACAAAAACTTGCTATAGTAATCTGGTGCCTTGCCACCTGCAACTTCTCTTTCTTTGTGAATATCTGCTCACAGATTCCAATTTCTGTCAACTATCAGCTTTCTCAAGAGCAGGGAGCCATTTCACTTTGAACAGTGACAGAAGAACAATTCTGTCAAAGCATCCCGTGCACTAAGCAGCAGCACAACGTACCCTGGAGGTCAGGTAACTACCCTAGAAAATCAGAGAGGAGGAAAGCAAGGAAAGATGACGTGCAGTAAAAGCTTTTTCAGGGAGTTGGATCTATGTTACATCAGCTCCCACCAA
>WAAD01017441.1:27839-50530 GCA_013389945.1 Fregata magnificens
GACAGAAAACAAAACTCATACTGTTTTAGAGTGAAAAGAAAATTTCCATTTCAGATTATTTAAGAGCTTGGCACTTTTAAGTGGTGCATTGGGAAACATGCAAGTCCCAGTTAATAAACAAGAAGAGGTTTAAGGCAGATCATACGTAATGCCTGTTGCCTTATCATAAATCCCTCCTCCATCTGTAAGTATCTAAAGGCTGCTTGCAGCTTCAGAAACACCACCACAGTAAACCAGTCCAGTAAGGATGGAAGATGTTATATATTTATTTGCATGCTAACTTGTATCAAATACCCATTCAGATTGGCTACTATCTATATTCATTTAAATTCAATGATTTAAAGAAGTTGAATACAGATATCACTTTGTAAGAATGGGGGAAAGAGGTTAAAAAACCCACCTAAAAAGGGTTCAAGAACAGAGAACAGAGATGAAAAAGGTATAAAATGAAGGGGAAGCTTAACTGCCCAGCAGCCCTGCACTCTTCACATTTTTCTTGGGAGCACTTTTCACATTGCCATTTAACATTCTGTAGAAAAACTGGGGTTTTTTGCCCTTTGTACAGTCTGAACAGCAAATATCCAAAGCTGGCTTTCAAAATTCTTCTTTAGACAGGCAATTCAGAAAGGTGTTCTTTCGCACTTGGCATCCGAAATGTTTTAGTCAATGAATTTAAAATCTTTCTGTACAATCATCTTAATTTCATCTATATCCTTCCCATTTTTCAAACTGCTGATTCATAAAATTGCTCTGGCTGCATTTCCTTATAACCATTTATCTAGGGGTTGTTAAAACCTTTTCTCCTTTAATACGTGTGAAAGAAACTATAGAAACTAAAGAAACAATTATGAATGGCCACATATTTAAGAAGGTCATGGCCCAAAACATCTCTCATAGAAAATCTAGAACATTAAAATATATTCTGAGAGGAAAAAAGGCTTTCCTTCATCTAGTGGGCACGGGGTGGGGGGTGGGGGGAGAAAAAAGAGAAAAAGAAAAAAAAGTCTCGCAAAAGCACAGCAGCAATCTTCATAGAATCATCTTTTTTTATTAAGTGCAATTCATACCAATAAAATTGGAAATAAAATTTACAATTACACAGATACTTAATGCATATGCCATCTATGACATTTGCCACATACAAAGCTACATACTGCCACATCTGAAACTTGAGCAGTTTATCTATTAACTGAAGTATCATCCAAAACCCAGGGTGCTTTGCCAATTTCTAGACCATACTTAGTACCTGATTTTCAGGTAAGTTGTGGAATACATTTTTTTTTTTTCCTCTCTCTCCTAACTAGAGAAAAAACATCTCATTAAGAAAAGTTAGATTTAATCTGGTTAAATTACACATACAAGATTATCGTCAACTGAATACTAAACTGTCAAAGGTGGGTCTGGACCACAGCATGTCATTATCTCCAGTCTGTGAAGTAGGGCTGTGTACTTTATGGGCATATTCTCTCCTTCAAAGCTTCCAATTTTATACCTTTAATTGAAAAAAAAGTCCAACTCTCACATGACGTGAGCAAACATATTTGCATGTTGATAATACCCATTTGAGACCTTTAAAAGTAAAAAAACCTGCCAACCTTGTCAATTTTCCTGGGTCTTATTTGAGGAACTCTGTCTTCCATTTAATTCCACATACACATATGCTACTTTTCAACAGGCAAAATCTGAATCACACAAAAGCTGAAATAGCACTGCTTGAAATATTTAATATGTTTATGATCAGGAAGCTGTGTATTTAATTTAATACTGCTCCTCCATAGTAGGAAGGATAATACTGATCCTCTGTATTAGAAAGGCAAATCAATTGGTCAATTAGTACAGAAAAGTAAAATTATCATAATCCACATCTTCAAGGCTTATTTAACTTGGTGATGAAGCAAGCAAGCAAGCAATGGAGCTCTAGTTCATTAGAAAAAAATAACATACAGCTGAACATGATTTCCTATAAAGTTCCCAGAGATTCTGTCCATCAGTATAAGGAATAAGCAGTTTAATCTCACCTGTAAGCAAATTGCTACATTGACCCTGCACCCAAATGTAGTGCTCACTGCACGAGCAGAGAGGCCCAGGTCTTTGAATAACTTAGAGAAAGACTGTGTTAATGTAATCCTTGGTCTCTCCTCTGCAACCACCATGCATGTTCGCACGCAGGACAAGTTAACGCCTTTCATCTGAGAGGTTAAGTGAAGAAAACAACAACATTTTAAGTTTGAAGTCAACAATTCTAGAAATAAGCCATTTTAACTTGCGGAACAGATGGACTTTAAAAACACTAGAATAACTGACATGAGCTGGTTAAACAATATAGACATGGACTGCACTCAGTTTGGCTCCATCCACCCAGGACAACCCTCTAAAATGGTGCCAAGAAGCTTTGCGGTAGGGTTTGATGCACAAGATTCAAACTACTTGCATTGTGTAGCTGCAACACAGCCACTCATCATTTTAAGCTGAAAAAACCCACAAAATGTCATTGTGTCACAGGGCTGGGCTCACAAGAGACCTGCTTGCTCCCAGTGCTGTGCAGTTCAGATGCAGGCAGAGTGTTTGAGACGTTATTAGCTCTCATCAGTGTGAACACAAACGTGTAGCAACTGGCTGTGGGCCAGGATTCCCTTCAGTGAGGTTCAGGAGAACAGAGGGACAGAGTTTTTTGTCTATACTGAGAATAAGCAAAATGTAGCCACTTTCTTGCGCACATCAAGCTGCCAGACATTCCCAGTGGAAGCCCTGAGCAGCTTAGTTACTACAGCCGTGGGAACTCTCCTAACATTGAGACAAGAGGCGCCTCTTCAAGGACATTATGTTTCAGTTAAAGAGATTTCCCTCAAAAATAAATGGATGTATTAGTGTGTAATTGCTGCTGTTAGGAAGATTACATCCATTTTAGAACTCAATACTTTTGGTGTGAAGAGATCTGAAAGGCGAGACTTGCCAGATTTTAGGAGGCTTTTGTTCTGGATTTTTGGGGGAGACGTTTTTTGGTTTGGGGATTTGGTGGGGCTTTAGGTTTTGAGGTTTTTTTTTTTTGGTGTGAGGGTTTTGTTTGTTTGTTTGTTTTTTGTCTCAGACAAGAAAAAGTTGATAGGCTTGCTAACTATTTTGCCCAAAATCTCAGAAATACCCAGCAGCACAGAAGTGGCACAAATAAATAAAGTTGAAACATAACACTTTTTTTTCCCCACCAGAAACATGAGAGCTGAAACTTCCAGCAATCTCAACATTTCCCAAAAGGCAAGTCATAATCAAAGGCTTTCAAAGAAACAGTTATGGCCCATCTTCTGGGAGCCAAAATGAAATATTATTAGGATGATACATGTATTTCTATGTCAGTATGTTGAAAAATGAAGTCCACTCACCCGGAGTATATCAGTCTGTGTTCCAAGCCCTTTGGTGCACATCTCCATCACGGAGTAGGAGCAGAATGTGACACGCACCTTATACTGACTTACAGCAGACAACCATAGAGACACATTGCTCTCCAGTTCCAGAGGAGGGACTAGAATAGACTGATGACCCGAATATACACTAGGGAGAGGAAGAAAAAGAAACATGAAAACTTCAAGCCAGCATAAAAAAGCCAAAAGTCACATAAATATATGTAAGCAAAAGTTACATAAATATATGAAGCAAGTAGAGGAAAACTGAGAGCTTGGTATCTATTTGAACTTCAGCTTATGTTCTCCACAGAGAGCAAGTATCTCTTAGTTAGACAAGAGCTATGGGTTTGAGTTAGGTCACAAACTTTAAGGTGAGTGTATTCATCCTGCAGTAAATTGTGTTGAACTATAGGCAAATACTGAATGGCTTGAATAGACAGAACTTCTGACACTAAAACGTTAACATTTGTGACATCATTCCAGTTACACATTTCAATTGGCAATTGAGCTTACTTTTGTGAGTCATTCTAGGGAAAATGCACCTTTTGCTTTAACTGAAATGGGTCTTTAACACCTGTATTTCACCATTCAAGTTTTTAGTGCAATTTTCTAGCCTTTGCCGTAGGCATCTCAGTTTTTAAACAGTGTTTATGTGAAATATTTAACCTGGATACCAGTTAACAGCGGTAGACAGAAAGTCAAATTCAGAATCACACACTTTTTAATTTTTCTTTTTTTTAAATATTATATAGTCATTTCAAGACAGCAAACGCCATGACTAAACAGTCTTAAATTACCAAGTATTTTTTAGATCAGTTACGATCAACAAAATCAGTGACACACCCCTCTGTAAAACCAGGCTTAGATAAAACAATGCATCTTGAAAAAAATAACAGCATCTCTAACTGCTTTCAACAGGTAGCTTGACACGCTTGCCATTTCTCCTGACTAGAGTTGATGTGGTTTTGTAGCGGGCAATACAATGAGGAGTTTTTTTGTTTTCTTTTTAAACATTCTAAAATAGAAAAAAAATCATTCTGTAATAAAACAGTCTTTCACACTAAAACAAAGCTGTAACTCAGATGAAACACAGCAGACTCTATTTTAACTCTTGCACAGAAAGCATGACAAACGTAGCTCCCTTCCCTAAAAATATTTTTTTAAATCCGTTTAGATTTTAATTCTTCCATCACTGAGGTTTCTTCTCCCTCCACCCTGCCTCACTTTATTGATGAAATAAATCATCAGATGTTACCAAAGTTAAATTTTTGCTTTCCTTCAGTACACTTCCTTTCCAGTTGGGAAAATTAGAGAGGGAAGGAACACGTTAACTACAGTAAATTTAACTTTATCTGTTTACATAATAACCTTTCATATTCAGTTTCTGCATTTTTTTAAAGGAAATATCTAAACCACTACAAAATCTTTGGATTAGTTAAAGCATATGGAATGTTTTAAAAGGCAAAAAAGAGGAAAATTTTGCTGCTTTGCAAGATGTGCTGCATTAGAGTAGTTACCTGATTGAATCAATTCACATCTCATTCATTTTAAGAAACATTTAACTGCTTCCTTTAGCAGTATTTCTTAGTGCCTACTAAACCTGCAGTCAACAACTTAAGGGTCTTGTAAAAACATATGGTTTAATCTCAAAAGACTTTAAAAGGGTTTATTTAATCAACGTGAAATAGACAATGAAGTCCTTGTTTTCTTGGATTTGCTATCTAATTAATTCCACTTGCAAAACCCAAGTTACTCAAGTAACTAACTTAAATGAATTGTTACCCCAAAAGATATTTTATACCTATAAAAAGGTTAATTTGGGTTTCTCTGACAGTTTCATCCATGACTGTTCCCTTGGATTCTAGAGAAGGCTGGGAACACACGAGAAAAGCCTACGACTCAAACGACATACCTGCACAAGCACCATAGTGCAAATCCCAAGCCACAATAAGGGTCAAGGCAGATGGCAATCTGACGTGAAGGGTACAGCTCACACTGTAGCTTTATAGAGCGACACAAGGCACTTGTAGCTGCATGTGACATCTGTAAAAGGAAAACAGGTGCTCTCAGGGACTTTTTAAAAAAATGGGTATCGTGTAATAACTGATAGAAATGTTTATTGTAGAAGATGTGGCAACACATAGTGGTTAGGGGCTTTTTTTAAGCACCATTAGAACAGGAAAAGAATACGAGCCCAAAATTTCACTGGTACTTTTCATGCTAGTGGCAAATGACATCTGTCATGACATCGAATGATGTCAAATGACATCTGACATCTCTATGATAAATCGCAAAAGAAAACGTTCATGAACTTTGTGACAAACACTCTCCATTTAGTTCCCTCAGTGATTCCTGACATAGAGCCAGTAAGACTGAACACTTCCAAAAAGTGCCTCAAGAAATGTTGATGTCATGCAAATTTAAAAATAAGCTGAGTATGCCTATATATAAGGAAACAAAGTATAATAATCTCTCTCTTGTTACTCTACCTTTACTCCTGCTAATATACCAGTAGTAGACACACTGAAGTCCAAGTATGCCAACATATCTGGAGATGTAGGTCTGAAAATACTAGCCAGCTTCTTTTTAGGCATATCATCTATTTAAAATATATACAAAGAGAAGAGTACCATATTATTATTTTGGAAAAAGAGCACAGGACGAAAATGTATCTTTACAGCATTAACACCAGCTGCTTTCTATAGTTTCTGGACAGCTATTTCGATGCAATGCAAGATGCATCCATTCAATTAGGCAGTTATGGTATAACAAAATAAATCAATCAGTCTTCAAACTATTTACATTTTGGCCAGTGGGCAAACATTCTGTACCTGTATCCAAAATAGTGGGCCATGTTTTAATATCTACAGCTGTTGCAGCTTCCTTGGACTTCAGCAGTTTCATTATTGCTTGTGTGGTCAGTATACATGCAGACTTACTGACCTGTAAAAGACACAGCATTAAAAACATTTACAAAACTAGTGAATGAATGCTCAAGTGATTTCATATCCATCCAGATGAGATAACCAGTAAGCTGAACAGATGAAGAAAAACATTGGAAACAAAGCAAAATAAAGTACAACAATAGAAAGAACATTTTAAATGAGTTTCTGAAAAAGTATTTATTGACTCAGCCATAACATACTGATTTTTTTTTTTTTTCCTAGCTTATTTTCCATTGACTGTGGCAAAGCAATTTATCAGGCTGCATCAACCATCCTACACCCGCCAAAAGCATTAGGAGAGGAATGTCTTATACATACCTCTACAATCATTTTGACAGTGGGCAGGGTGGTAGAAAGATTCTGTGGATGAGGTGGGCGAACGGTGATAGGTATACAGCCAGCATATAAGCAGCCATAGAAAGTTGCTATCAAGTCTACTCCTGTAAAGGATATTTGTGAAATTAAAGCCATTTTTATCAGAACAAAAGGCCAAACTTTCACCAAAATCAAAATACACACTGATTTATTTTATTAACATGTAAGGATTTGTCACAAATGTCTCTTCAACTCAGAGGCTGTTCTTGGCCATGCCCAATTCTATAAGGTTAAAATATTTTGCATTTGAGAGTTAGCAAAAATTATTCAAACCCTACAAACTTTAAATTTGTAGGGATGTATTTTCATGGGCAGGTAGTACAAAATAACAAAAATAACGAAACAAGGTATTGTAGGTTATGAAGATGACAACTCAGATTCTTTTAAAAAGCATACATTTGTTTTTCACAATTATGACTCTGAAATCTGTTTGAGGGAAGGAAGGCTCTACAGAGGGATCCGGATAGGCTGGATTGATGAGCCGAGGCTAGCTGTATGGGGCTCAACAAGGCTAAGTGTCAGGTCCTGCACTTGGGCCACAACAACCCCATGCAACGCTACAGGCTTGGGGAAGAGGGGCTGGAAAGCTTCCCAGTGGAAAAGGACCTGGCGGTGCTGGTCGATAGCTAGCTGAATATGAGCCAGCAGTGTGCCCAGGTGCCAAAAAGGCCAATAGCATCCTAGCTTGTATCAGGAACAGTGTGGCCAACAGGACTAAGGAAGTGATTGTGCCCCTGTACTCGACGCTGGTGAGGCCGCAACTCAAATACTGTGTCCAGTTTTGGGCCCCTCAGTACAAGAAGGACATTGAGTTGCTGGAGCGTGTCCAAAGAAGAGCAACGAAGCTGGTGAAGGGTCTAGGGAACAAGTCTTACGAGGAGCAGCTGAGGGAACTGGGGTTGTTTTAGTCTGGAGAAAAGGAGGCTGAGGGGAGACCTTATCGCTCTCTACAAGTACCTGAAAGGAGGTTGTAGCAAGGTGGGGGTCAGTCTCTTCTCCCAAGTAATCAGTGATAGTTCAAGAGGAAATGTCCTCAAGTTGCACCAAGGGAGGTTTAGACTGGATATTAGGAAATATAACTTCACTGAAAGGGTTGTCAGGGATTGGAACAGGCTGCCCAGGGAAGTGGTTGAGTCACCATCCCTGGAGGCATTTAAAAGGCGTTTGGATTTGGTGCTTAGGGACGTGGTTTAGTGGTGAACTGGCGGTGTTAGGTTTATGGTTGGACTCGATCTTAAAGGTCTTTTCCAACCTATACGATTCTGTGTAATTCTGTGTAAGTATGCAGTCATCCTACTTTTACGAGGTAGTACTTTTTTCCTGAGGTACACTTGTAAATACACACTAGTAATGCAAGTCTGGGGTCCAGATTTCACTTCTAGAGACAGCCATTCAGGAAAGAAAGGGTGTTCATGCACTGACATCCTTAATCTAGCTTTCAACAGATATATATGCAGTTTTATTCCATTCTCTGAGGCTGAAAAACAAGAATCTTTCATGTGATTTAAATCAAACTGATCTCGCCTAACTGCCCAGACATCTGGAGCAGTTACATGAAATGTTTGGTAAATGCAGTTTGCCACTTGGAGAAGCAACAATAAAATGATAAAAAGGAAGTCTCTTCCTTGAAATACTAAGTCACTGTCATATATCACTATATTAAATGGATGTTTGAATGCTGTATCTTGGCAAGAGTTGTTTCTTTTCTTGTGATGTCTGACTTTGATTTTTGCTGTCTGTACTGCTTTACCTGGAGGATAAACCAGGGCCACGTGGTCACCAACATTCAGTCGTCCTTTCTCCATCAGTGCAACTGCCACTCTCTCTGCTCTCTTGTGCAACTGTATGCACGATGCAGTGCTAGCTACAGTGCCCTGCACAAAACAGAAGCAACATCAGGAAACTTTGTGGAGAACAGTTTAAAATTGAATAAAGTACATGCTGCAGATGCAATATTTCATTGACCTTATTTTAACAATACAACAAACATTTTTAAGGACTCTGTGTCGGTGTTTCAGAAACCATGCTGCTGGTACCATGAACTTTTAGAATGCTAGAGAATTTTATACTTATTATTTTGAACATCAGACAGTGAAACAGCTTCTAAAAGGTACTGGGTACCACAAAAAGAATACCTTACAAATATTTGAAATTTCACAGTCCAAGGGAGAAAACACAGTAGTAGTAGTAACACAATTGTTTTAGCAGCAAGTAAAGCACTGCATCAGCTTTACCCTACCATGCACAGCCAAACCTCTAGATGCTTTTGCAATCAGCAGTCTTAAAAGCACAAATAGAACTCTGCTGATGTCTTTGGTATAGATATTCTTTTAAAGGGTCATAGAGGCAACCTGAGCTGTGGTTGGTATACACTGTCACTTCCGCTTCAGTGCATCTACTGTCCATCTTGTAGATAGTGCATTTCCCACAACTATGCATCTGGAAACTCTTCACATGGAAGCAGCTGTATCTTTGGATTGCTTAGGCAGTCACAAAGTCATGGGGATTCCAAAAGGCTTAGTCCAGTCTTTGATGTGAAGACAGAAAACATCCTTTTGCTATCCGGCCTAGGAAGCGATGCCTTAGCCTTAAGTCTGTGAGATTGGGATGTATCCACTTTTCCAAGACTACAATCTAATTCAAGAAAAACTGGTCAGACAACCACCTCAGAGGAAAACAAACAGTCAGAGACTGAATGAAGCCTCTGCTATACAGATAAGGATTATCACAGCAAACGTCTGCTATACAAGTATTCGGTTTCAAGTCCAAGACGAACTGCCACGTGTAATCCACAGCCCAAGTGCACAGCTGTTTGATCCAAGGCCTAGTTTGATGCAGGATGGCATTGGCATTCTCCTCAGTTTTACTAAGGAAACTGTTCTTAAAGCCTCGGAGCTAAAGTCATGCAAAATAAGAGCAGTAAATATAGTGTATTGTTGATACATGAACAGTAGCAGCTCAAGGACTTGGGAGAAAAATATTGACGTGAAAAAATATAAACCAAAAGGGTTTCTCATGAAGAGCTATGAACACACTAATGTTTAGCATTGTAGCTTATTAGTCCCAGCTATTTAAGGCATGTGTTCACCAACAGGTAATTCCTTTGTGCCTAAGTTTTGTGCTTCCTTTTTGCAGAGTCTCCTTGTGAAGGGTAGAAGTTGCCTGATCAAAGTGACCCAGAAAGGAGCTTCTTCATACTAGAAAACTTCCCTCAAAAGCCTCTTCACTCTGAGAGAAGAATAAACCAATTCTGTGGCTTTTAACAATAACCATATTGAAGCAGTTTCTTCTGCTAAAGCACAGTCTCATGAGAAAAGTCAGAACTTTGAACCATGTCCTAAACCATTTTGCCTGTCTGAATGAGACACCCAAACTCAAATCCACCACTTCTCAAGGACTGCTGCCAGACCTTCCGAAAGCACGTTCCCTATCTCACATGTCTGCAGTACAACACAGCACAAGGTAGACCCAATTTGTCACTGGGCTGTTATTGTCACTGGAAGGGTAGCTACTGAGTACAGGTTCAAACAAAAATTGACCAACTTTGCCTCCTGGAAAGAAAGGAGGGGAATAAAAAAGTGCCAGAACAGCAGCAGAAGAATCTAAAATATTTGAGTTTTCTGAAATATGCAAAGCAGTAATGCTCCTTAAGCCCAGAGAGGCTGAAATACTGAGGAACATACAAAAGTGCACATTTTTTCACACCCATTTACAAAGTGTTGGATGCACAGCATACGTGAATGCTTCAAAACTACTGACAGTCACATGCAGAGCAGAGTGACTATGAGCAAAAATTATGTATTCACTGAGAAACATGACTGTTGCCTTGCCATCTGTCATAAGGGCTCAGACAGCCCTTGAATAAAATAAGTATATAGAGTCTGTAAGTACACAGAGCCTGTACTTCAAAACTGAACCATTTACTTGTTCATGTTTGAGTGACTGTAACTGCAATTCTTTTTAGGGGCAGAGCCTAGCCGAGGACAAGGTATCAGTGTCTCCTGAAGGGTGTGCAGTGCTCCTGGAAAACATGACTCCAAAGTTGTCCCAAGGCTACTTAGGCCCTAATCTTCTAATTAAAAAAAATCCTCCAGCTCTGACTTCCAGTTACCCTTGTGCTCAGGAAGGAAGACAGAACTGTGGCTTCCATTAATATGACAAAAGTTGTGTTCCAATAGGAAATGTTTTAAGCTAGGCAGAATGCATGCTGAAATTCCAGATGTAGAAAAAAAAATCCAGATGTGGAAAAATAATGCTGCTTGCTAACTAGCAATTTTTGTCTGCTTCAAAACCATGACATCCCACATCATCAACATAACCTGAAGCATTTTAAGAAAAGACTTCTAGCTGGAATTTTCTTAGAGTCCAAACAATCTTTTACTGCTCTCAACCACCAAGCATAATCTAAAGTGCATCTCACCTTGGAATTCAACAAAAGGAAGAGGGGATGATCTGGAGTCGTCTGAGCTCGCCACTGAAGAACATCTGCTAAATACAGGAACTGAAACAGGAAAAAAAGGAGACACTCAGATTCACTCAAAATGCACCATGCTTAGTTTCAGCAGAATACCATAACTGGTCTTGTCTCATTTTGAATAAGCCAGTTCAAATATTTAATAATACTAGGACATCAGTATTACCTTTCTTGCCTGGTCGTTATCCTCCAACTGGGTAACATCTCTCCCTGAGGCTTGTGCAATTCTCTTTCCAGCAACAAGGTTTCCTACTATCATTGAAGCAGGGCCAACATCTGCATTTTGAGAAAACAGTGCAAAATGAGGAAAAATAATGTAAGGAACATGTAATAATCTATAATTCAGCCTGCAGATTACTATAAATGCCATATGTAACATAGATCTGAAAAGATGAAAAGCTAAAACCAAGGACTGTATTGCATAGAAAAAGAGAGAAGAGGATAGTATGGTACACTAAAAATCAGTCCATTATCAGTATGGTACATTAAAAACCAGTCTATTACTGATTCAGCAAATTGAGATCTGTCTGTACTTCAGTTTTATTACATGAGTTACCGGACTTTGCAAGATGGCCAGTACAGGAACAATTTATAACATAGCTACAGAAGCATGAAATGGGTACGTGCTGTGCATCCTTGCATTTACCTGGGATGCAAGGCAGACCATAATGCCCTCACTGAGCTCTGGGCTGCTCTGACAACACTACTAGCTCTGCCAAGTTAGGCAGCTTAAAGCCATCCAACACGTGCAGCCCTGAGCCGTCACGTTGCCTCTGGATCATACTCCACGCATACCCTCGGAGACAGACTTGCAGAACTAAAGAACACACTCTGGTTTACTCACCTGGTTGCTTCTGTCGAGGCTTAGGCAGGTTAGTAACACAAGTATGTGGACACATCAGGACATTACAAGGGTGCAGAGCACCCTCTAAAAAGCGCTGCTTGGTTTCTGAAATATGAATTCCTCCAAGTGGAGCCTTTGGCAAAGTGTTGGCTGGCACCAAGGCAAGACAGTAGACGCCCACTTGGTGAATGCTATCAATTGCCTTGACAGAAAGAAAAACCAAATACATTCCACATTATCAACTGGGACATAGCTAGAGCAAGAATTTGAATCAAGTCATTTAATAACATTAAAATTTTTACTTGCACCACAATTTGCAAATAAAGGGTCCAATTCTGCACTCACTGAACTCATAGAAGTTGTGCCATGACTTCAATGGGAGCAGGAGCAGACCCAGGACTTTGCTTGTGCACTCTATCAAGGGGATGCCACCTGCACATCAGGGATTAGGAAAGTCTCTTAAAAATGGGCAAAAAGCGCAGAGATTTTTTAAAAGCCAAAATTATACCACAGCAAATTTAGCATGTATGGCACAATCACAAAAGCGCAGTAGAACATAAACCAACAAAAATAGGGAGGGAAACATCTTGCTGCCTAAAACTTAAGTGTCTATTTTAGCTATGACACTTCTAAAAAGAGGAATAAAAATATTTTCTCCCATGAAAAGCAGCCTTTCTATTACCAGATATTCCCTTCAAAAAGATTACAAAGCTGAAATTAGACAGAAACTATTATTACACAACTGTTTTACTCTTAAGAAGCATCTTCCCTTAAGTTGTTCTCTCTAGCCTTCCCTTCAGTTGTCCCTCCACCAGAGTCTTCTTCCAAAATTGTGCTCGCACTTTTTACTTCCTTAGAACTGATGGATTAATTCTGAAATCCTCAAATGCAAATCTACCAGAATTCCCCTCCCTCCTGGCCCCCCACACAAACACAATGAAGTAATCAAGGGAAAAAAAATGTAATGCTTGCTGTTAGAAATCTAGAATAAGGATGTTAGTGACATAAAAAGGTTTCAGGGTCTGTTTTGATACTTGGCACTAAGTATACCCTTGAACATTTGCAGACTTAACCCTCCCAGCCAGTATGAAATCAGCAGAGATATGCAGAATTAAAACAAACACTATCATCCTTAGGACTTTAAGAATCCTAGTAGTATGAGGTTAAAAAACATTCTGAAAGAAAGTCTTACTTTTTACAAAATTCCGTTAACTATCAACCCTGAAATACATTCAGCAGTCACCTTATTACAACTCTCTGTAGTTACACTAATAGGTTTTTCTTATGGAAGAAAAGATGCTCTAAGATTCTCATTTCATACATCAGCCTTATTCACCTGGAAAGAGAGAAAGGACAGACTGACTACCTGTAGAACCCTGCTCATCCACTGAAAACTATCCTCCTCTGACGCATCAGGGCGCTGCTCTGCCACAAGCACTATTCGATCATCATGCAAAACGGTCACAGAAAACACTGCTATCCTAAAACGCAAAGGACAGAAGAATGATAGGATGCAACATATGATGAACATAGCATGGTTTATTATAATGTGGAAATGACTGCAACCTTTAATGGTACTGTCTGAACACACACAAGCATTATTCATGCCAGATCATCACAAAATCGCAGACAAATTTCGAACAAATGTAGGTTCATTATTGTAATTTATTTCTGTTGGGGGTCAAGTGAATTTGCAGTCACCAATGTAGCACGCGTTTAACACAGGCAGGTTCCATACATGCAGGGGCTGTGCAAACCTTGCCTATATAACTCCATCATGCATACTAAACTCGTTGCACCTACAAAAAATGTCCCTTCTCAAAGACAACAACTATGCCAAATTACTGACCAGCATGTCTATCAATGCTTGCACTGAAAAATACTTACTCCCATTTGTGAATTAAATTAGTTTTAGGCTTGCATCTTCTAGGATAAAATATTAATAATGCCTCAACCAGATACATGCCATTATTTCTATGACATGTGAATTGCACAAGTGATGCAAAAATGAGGAAAGCTCAGCTTTCACAGAATCATAGAATGGTTTGGGTTGGAAGGGACCTTTAAAGGTCATCTAATTCAACCCTGCTGCAATCAGCAGGGACATCTTCAACCCGATCAGGTTGCTCAGAGCCCCGTCCAACCTGACCTTGAGTGTTTCCAGGGATGGGGCACCTACCACCTCTCTGGGCAACCTGTTCCAGCGCTTCACCACCCTCATTGTAAAAAATTTCTTCCTTATATCTAGTCTGAATCTACCCTCTTTAGTTTAAAAACATTACACCTTGTCCTATCACTACAGGCACTACTAAAAAGTCTGTCCCCATCTTTCTTATAAGCCCCCTTTGGGTATTGAAAGGCCACAATTAAGATCTCCTCAGAGCCTTCTCTTCTCCAGGCTAAACAACCCCAACTTTCTCAGCCTGTCCTCGTAGGAAAGGTGCTCCAGCCCTTGGATCATTTTTGTGGCCCGGCTCTGGACCTGCTTGAACAGGTCCATGTCTTTCCTGTACTGAGGACTCCAGAGCTGGATGCAGTGCTCCAGGTGGGGTCTCACCAGAGCACAGTAGAGAGGCAAAATCACCTCCCTCGACCTGTTGGCCACGCTTCTTTTGATGCAGCCCAGGATACAGTTGGCTTTCTGGGCCACGAGCGCACATTGCTGGCTCATGTCCAGCTTTTCATCCACCAGTACCCCCAAGTCCTTCTCCACAGGGCTGCTCTCAATCCCTTCATCCCCCAGCCTGTACTAATACTGGAGGTTGCCCTGACCCAGATGCAGGACCTTGCCCTTGGCCTTGTTGAACCTCATGAGGTTCACGTGGGCCCATGTCTTGAGCTTGTCTAGGTCCCTCTGAAAGGCATCCTGTCCCTCAGGCATGTCAACCTCACCACTCATCTTGGTGTCACCTGCAAATTTTCTGAGGCTGCACTTGATCCCACTGTCTATGTTGTTGATGAAGATATTAAATAGTACTGGTCCGCTGAGGGACACCACTCATCACTGATCTCCATCTGGACATTGAGCCACTGACCACTGAAGAGCAATAAGGTTGGTGATACAACACACACTATCTTTGAAGGTCATTCAGCAGCCTCAACACTCCTAGTTTCTTTTTTAGAACATGCCGCAAAGTTCTTCCCTAGGCCAGTCTGCATGAAAGGCTCAGGTGGACGATGGGGAGTTGTGTCTTACATTTGGCATACAGGCTTCATTTGACTGTCTTATGCTTTGAAAGAAATTTTAAACGGGCACTTAAAGATCTATGTTTATATTATGTGAAAGTAGTTTGAAATCTATTATGCATGAAGCAGGGCGTCAATATTTGTCTTCCAAGTTAGCAGGGACAGCCAAGTTCTTATCTGACATATCACGACCTAGTGCCACCTTTCCTACAAAATACACACGTAAAAATTCACATGCAGATCTCCTGTGTACACTATGTTACTTGTTGATCATTTGCAGGTGAAAAAAGGAGCAACAAAGTCCAATCGGCAGTGAAGTTTCTAATATACTCACCTTCCCCGATAGACAAACTTCATGGGTTCGACTGCCAATGCGGTGGCTACCACGTCATCTGCATTGTGCCTGCGGCCACTAACTGTCATTAGGCCATCCAGTTTTCCTACCACAAACACCAAATAGTCCTGAAAAGAAGACAGGATTAGAAATAGAGGGGTAAAACCTCCAGACTCCCAGCCATACGTGCCTGACTAAAGCCGACAATATTGACGTCACTGCCCTGACACAGAATTCTGCTGAATTCAGGGGCATCACTTCGAATTGGGAGTCAGGACAAAGTAGGGCCCCAGACAGCTCATTCACACTTACAGGACCCACAAAGCCAAGCAATCCTGTTCTTGTAAAGGGCTGGTCTGAAACAGGCACGCCGGCTGCAGTCACTGGAATAGCCTGAAAGAACACGTAAGTATTCAGACACTCACAGTACTGATAAGAAAAGTGAAGTTAAAATGCTTTCTGCCTCTGTTTCATTGCAGCTCTATGCTCAGTTGAAAAATTACCTGATGACAACAGTTACTATCATGTCAAGTATGAACAACAGTTTTCTGAATAATGAAGAACACACCAGTTCTTAACTCTGTGGTAGCCTTCTTATCTTTTTCTCAGCTACTTAGCCTTCATAACAAGAGTTCACACCACTTTTGAAATCAGGTTTTATAGTATGCACTCATATAGCACTTAGTCAGAAAGTCCTTCTGTTGCTACTATTCACATCCCGGATGAGGTATATACCCAGGCATATCACTTCAATTGCAACAATGCTACGCTATCTGGACTTTGAGAAAGTTAAGTTTGCTGCAAGGAAACTGCCTGCAACTTGCAAGGACTACCTACAACAGAGAACCAGAGCAAAAGCATTAAGCTCATCAGCAAGTTCCTCTCATCTGCTCAGGTGGTTTCCTTGCCTTCTCCCCACCCCCCAACTCTTCCATTACATCAGGTTTCTCACTAGCTCTCTCACTAGCTAAGGACAGTGCTGAAAGCTAAACTGTTTACAGTGCTGAGGCTTGGCAAGCTGACAGAGCTTTTTTTGAAAGAGAAGACTATGGTCAGGATTTCTTTCATCTCTCTGGTAGAACTCCGTACTTCAGCCAATTCTTCAAACTGCTGCCCAGTGTAACGCTACTGTGTGTGTGACTCCCAAAGGACTTTCACTCCTTTCTTGCCAGAAAAGGGAAAACATGAAATTGGGGTCCCACTGTGAGGAAAAATTTGGGCAGAAAGATCGCTTTTGCTTTACTTCGACAAACTACAAGGCTTATGACTGTTATATTATCATCCTTATTATCTCTTCTTCCATATACCTAGGAACATAATTTCATATATCCAACAGCAAACTGTTTAGTGTTCTAAGCGTTACAGCAAATCAACTCTAAAGTTGATTTTGAAAAGCACATACTGTTTGCAATATACAAAGGAAGCTCTTCTAAATAATTTATTGTATCTGAACAAATGCATTTTGATTGTATGAAGAAGCTCACAAATATCAGACTAACTTCTAACTCTACGTCCCAAGCTGTGCACCAATAAACTTGAAATGTCTTCAGGTAACTTTACATAAGACTGCTGTGTTAATACAGAACTAAGACGAATTTAAACACTAACATAGGCACAACACTGAATAGCAGAATGTAGAGGCAGCTGATTGACTGCTGATGGTACTTTGTATTTTTGGTTATGAGAGACAGAATTTTGAGTTCTGACAGAGAATGAAGCAAAGTGTATTCGGCCAGGGCTTTTTCTAATAAAATAAAAAAAGAAGTTTAAGGAACAAATAAGTTTATTTACAAGAAGAAATACTAGAAATGTAACAATGAAACTTTACATTATAAAGAGAACTACGAACCTCAAACACATTCTTGGTGATTCCAAGGAGGCCGAAATATGCCATCCCAGTTGCACCTGAATTCACACATATTTCTCCAACCTCATCAGCTTTACACAGATAAGGAGTCCCATCCACCTTCACAACACACACATTTGCTAAAGGGAGAGGAAGAACACAAAATCACAGTATTGGTACGCTTCAGCAGCTGACACAGAAGTTGCTTTGCCACTGCCAGGCAGATAAAGATTTTAATATCAATTATCTATCAGCTACAGCAAAAACACAGCATGCAAGAGAGCTCTATCTATCTTTTTGACAGCCTGTGTAATATGTTCTCCAAGATTAAAGATACAAATGCTACATATTTTTTTTCATACAGTGCTTCTTCACAGCCTACACATCAGCTGCAACCCAATCCAAAACCGTAGCAATTGCTTTTCAACATGAAGGCAGATGGTTTGATCAAGTACAAGCATATAAAAGAATAAAGATGAAAAATAAGAAGATACCAGTTACAGACGTACCATTCCTTTTATTTATTGCACACTTGGGTATTCATAGTGTCATCCCTTAACTTATGTGAGAAACACATTAGAAATGAAGAGAAAACTAGGCTATTTTATTCTCTCACTCTCAGGTCAATGATTTTTCTGCGTTACATCCCATCTTCTTTTAAAGCAGGTCAGTCTGCCAACTATTATTTCCAGACCACAGACAATTCATCTCGCAGAGTTATCCCTTACTGAACTTACTCCTGTGACTACATATTATCTCTTCCCCATCCTCTTTGATGACCTTCTTCAACTCATTAGAAGGACTGCATTTCATAAAGGTCCTACCACTATTATCCTTACCAATTTTCTTCTGAAATCTCAGAAGTCTTCCTACACTGAAATTTTCGTATTTTTAATCAGGGATATACACACTTGTAAACCAAATATTACACTGAGCTTTGGTCTGGCCACTGGTTATATTTTACTTCTGAAGCCACTGTTTTCTCAGAGGTTTCTTTGGCTAAGTAGAGCCCGTGCTTAAGCAGTCTGGATTTGTCCTTTCCTAGTCTGAAAGGGAAAGGAAAAAGGATATGGAGCGAGAAGGCATGATGGAGCAACGAAGTTTAGCTTAGCACTTAAGACTCAAGATTAACAAAGAAATCACAATGGCTACCTGGGTCAGTACAAAATAAACACAGCCTTTGAAAAATAACACAGTGCCATAAATTAATGTTCTGCCCTTTCCCATTGCATCTGCTTCCAACTCAGATTATCAGAGTACTTTGTGGTCATGCATACTATATTAAAGAAAACAACCGTGAGACCCCAGAGGTATCAGAAATTTATTTAGTTTCTTTATTTCGGTAAGGATCTTTTGAACATTTTGGGCATGGAACGTATGTCGGATAGGAAGCCCAGATAAGGCTTACAACAGCCATTATGAAGGACTGTATTACTGTTTTCTAATTTAGCCAACCTTAAGTGATACACAGATAGCCCTTACTTTTACCACTGTTCAACTAGCATGAAAAGAAATCATAAATGGAAAGCGGTACATTTTCTTTAATACTAACACATAGTAAAGCCAGCTCTGCTGCAAGCATGGACCAAGAACTCTGTTGGTAGAATAGGTTCATAGGTACATTTTCTAATCTCAGAGAAGTCGTCAGTTCTCAACAACTTAGGTCTAAACAGGAGAGACAATAATTCACCCTACCAACAGATCAACGTCTAAATTATCTTGGTTTCATAAAAATTATCTACCAGAACAACTAGCATTTATTAATAAAATGTTTGGAACCATGCAATGATAACCTTTGGTGACGCCACTCAAATTCTGGTACAGCTCCAAGTCCAAATTATAACAACAGTTTCAGTTGCTGAAAATTATACATATGAACTAGAAGGTTGGAATTAAATTATAGAGTATGAACTATTAGTTAGTTGTGCAAAAAATGCATTTTGCAATTTAGGAGGAGAAACTGGAAAAAAGGCCATTTAAAACTTAATGGCAAATTGAAACAGAATAAATAGTTTATTACCACAGGAAATAACTTGAGTTAATCTCAGAACTCTGTATGTAATGCTTAAGTAACGATGCAGAGAGAACTGTTAATAACTGGAGAAAGCACAACAATTTGTAGGCATACACAAGTGCTACAGTCCTCAACTCATTCACAAACATGGAAATACCAACAGATTCACCTATAGAACCCAAATGACGCGCCATCCATGAAGCCCAAGGACAATCCTATCACCCTGATCAAGAAAAAAAAAAATACTTACCAGTAATCAATGTATGATACAGGTAGTCTACACGTACATTCTAACAGCAGGCATAGTTCTGCCCTGCCATGTGATACTGCAAGGTTTTCCTTTTGCAGTATCTGTAGAGCCTGTACTCTTGCTTCTCCTTCTTTTCCTGCTTCATGTGTGACATACAAGAGAGTGCATCTACCACCATTTCAGTCTCTCTCAACAGCATTGCATCTGAAAAAGAATTAGAGAGAAGGGAAAAGCAGATGGAATGGGAATGTACATGTGGACTACACATCACGAAGAATACTGATGACTGGTAAGAAAGCTTTCTTTCTTCAAATGAGTCCACATGTACATTCTTATAGATGGTGACTCTCAGCAGTTAGCCCTGCCATGAGATTTCTGGCAGAGGATGAGAAACCTACTGTGCAAACAAATGACTGCACTGATGTCCTACCAAAGACTGGATTCAGCTTTGGATGTTTCAAGACCAGCACAGCATGAATGCAAGAAGAATGTCAGAGGCCTGCACAGCAGAAGGCTACTACCAAAGGTGCCTGATGAGTGTTAGGAAGTACTGTCTTGTTCTACTTGCACAGTTTCATAATGGATCCGTATGCAACTGATATCCATTTGGATTGTTACTGTATGCCAACAGTGGAACTCCAGGATCTTCTTGGAGCAAGCAAGTCTTCCTAAAAGGCCTGGGTCTGTGAGAATAAAAAAAAAAAGAGGGCCCTCCTCGCACTACAGTCTTTAGTTATGACTTCTGTTGTAGAAGCATGAAGCCTTAGGAAAAATACTAACTGGCTAGGATAAAATGCCTCCACCACCATTGTGGAAGGTATCTGCAGGGTTTCCAGAGAAACGTAATCTTTGATGAAAACAGCATATGGGTATGTCCAATGCAAGGACCTGAATCCCCTGCTCTTCTGTGAAGGGCAATAGGCATAAAGCAAGCCAACTTCCTAGATAAGAATGAACAAGAATCTAGACTCTAAAAGGTGGTCACACAAGCATCCAAAGCACAACATTTAAATTGAAAGAAAACATCTCACCACAAGTGTACACATTGCCACAGATCTCCAAGAGAAAAAGTTCTGCAGTGGCAGGCTGTTGTGCCATCATGTGATAGACTGAAGCCAAGTGGAACACACAGAACTGATTACTACGATAAATTCTAAGGACTGAGTGGGAATGAGGTACTGCTGTCTCACATACACAATCTAAGGAAAAAGACTGAAAGCTTCACAAAGTTGTTTTGTAATAACTCCTTTCACAAATCAGGCACTGAGATAAAGGAACCAGGTTTCTCTGCAGTGAAGGTCCATCATGATAACTACCAGAACCTGGGCAATTGTTTGCTGAGACATTGACAGAAGAAACAATAACATCCAAGACATCCATAGACCGGAGACAAAGTAAGCATCCTGCCATTTGAGAAATTTGAACCATTCTCCTCGAACTTTTGGAAAAGGTACCAAATACAGTCACAATCCAGAACTTGAAACTGTATATGCATAAGTTCATCTTGCAGAACCCTAAGATGTGGCACCAACCCAAAGTTTTCTGCTTGAGTATAAGAAAGTAGCTGCTGCAGCACTCTTTCTATGAACTATGAATTATAATTGTATAATTAGGAGCTACAGGGATATAGATCTTCTGGATTAGAGAGGGTTACTCTCCTGTCAAAGAAAGAATGTGAGAAGGATCTCTGTAGAAGAACAGTAACGTTTAGTTGGGAAGTAGCAGGGAGACAAACTTATCTGAATACCCCAAGCATCCATATTCAGGTCCAAGCATAATGTATAATAAGCTTCCAAGATGACAGATGACATGGCGATCGCACCCCAGTTTATGTGAAAGTTGGGGGTGCAAAACAGGCAGAAGAAGAGAGGTTTGGTACTCTCCCTACCATCTTTACCAGTCCAATTTGAAAAAATGAACTGAAGATTGTTATGAGCCAACTATTGCTTCTTAGCAACATCAGTCCCAGACGGAAACCATACAAAATAGCCCAAAGTGGTCAACAGGTGAGGCAAAACATCATCCCCCCAGGAGCTGCAGAGAAGATTCCAGGGGAATGCATACTAGGTTCTCTCTTAAGAATTCCCATGCTATCTTTGATGAGAAGATTTCTTCATGGATGCTTGCACTTCCCTGGTGGCTCTTGCGATTGGCATTCACAGTAGATAATGAAAGTGAACAGCCGAGGCAACTGAAGAGAATGTGGCCTATGGGTTAAACAGTAGCGACATAAGACATGATCCTGGTGCTGAGGGGTCTGTTGAATAAGATCCCCTAAGCAGGTGGGCTTAGTGTCTCAGAACAAATAGCAAGATCTGAAGAAAAGGAGGGCGAAAGGGGACACTTTATCCATGACCTTTTAACCAGCTGGTTCCTGAATAAAGTACTCCAGGGATCTTCAAGGGTAACGAGATCAAAACCATTTGGCTTGTTCAGTTCTTGGCTAGGAGACTACTTTCACAGCTCATTTGACCAAATGAAATTCAGGTAGGTGAGCTCCTCTGTCATAAGATGTTTGAAAGACTAGGGCATATAGTCACTTCCAAGACCTTAAATGTATTCAATGGGGATCAGAAAATGGAACAAAGCCTTCAGGGATAGCATCCAAGTCAAATTAGGCCTTTGGTGAAAGCACAGCAATCTAAGGAAAGGAAAAAAAATACAAAAGCAAAACCAGATAAAGAGCAAGACTCAGAGTAACTCAGGAGGACAACTAACAGGAAAGGAAATGGTGGTATGTTCTCTCATGTATGCCAAACACCAAGTAAGAATGGATAGAGCACATTGTCCATGAACACTACATAGGAAAAAGCATAAATCTTACAAGGTAAGGCAGAAGTATATCCACTGTTGGAATGTACATGCAGACTCATTTGAAAACCCAGCAGTGACTAGGTGAGATGTAATATGCATCATAGTCCTTATAACTCTTCTACTTTATGATTCCTAGGAGTGTGACACTTGACCCCTGAAAGAGAGGCTTGATCAAGAAAGTTTGAGAGTTATCGTATTAAAAAAACACCCC
>WAAD01017442.1:1211-44529 GCA_013389945.1 Fregata magnificens
GGCCGGGGGACCCCGCCGCCGCCGGGAGCCCGGGGAGAGAGACCCCGAGCCAAGGAGCCCGCTGCGCTGCCCGCTGTGCCCGCTGCCCCTCTCGGCATCCCTCCTTGCACCGGGGCTGGGTGCTTGGGCAGCCGCAGGGTTTGGGGGGGACGGGGTTCGGTGAAGCCGCTGCGAGAGCCGTGCGGGGCCCCCCGAGCTTAATGCCACCTCCAGCCCCGCTTCCTGAGCCCGGCTTTGCAGGGCAGGTCTGGCCCTTCTCTGCCCTCCCAGCTGGCCTGGCAGCGGGCTGTGATCTGTCACCCGCACCCTGCTCTCCCCTCGTGTTTGCTGGCTGCGAGGCCAGGCGTGCAGGGAGCGAGGCCAGGCGTGCAGGGAGCGAGGCCAGGCGTGCAGAGAGCGAGGCCAGGCGTGCAGGGAGCCTATTTCTTCAACCGCCTGCCCTAACCCCTTCCCCAGGCGGAGCTGGCAGCCAGGCATGAAACCAGCCCGGTGCTATTGTGCTCCGGCGCACGGCGGCCGGGCAGCGCACCCCAACCCCGAGCGTGTGAACAGGAAAGACCTTCCCCGCGGCCCTGCGGCACACAGGGTTCAAAACGTTCCTTCCCCACCAGGTCAGGCCGTTTCTACAGGAGAAACTTGTTGCTTGGCAGCGGGGCGATCCTCAGCGTCACATCCTCCCTCCCCGGGTCTGTGCTGTCCCCTGGCCAGGAGCTGCTGGGGGTCTCCTGGGGGTCCCCAGGGTGTAAAAAGCACCCGATCCCCGCTCTCAGTCTCCTCTCTGTCCCCTTCAGCCTGGGAGGTGACCCTGGAGCCTGTTCACCTGCCCCAGCTGAGCTTCGTGACCTTCCCCTTCTCACACTGCTTGACCCGAGACAAACGTCTTTAAGGAAAAAAGTGAAATTACTTTAAGGGAACAACCCCCCTTTCACCATTTCTATGCAGCATGCAAGCTCCTTCACAAAAAAGAAAACTTTCCTCTCTTTTTTCCCCTTCTTCCTGATTTTATCTCCCCAGAACTTTTAGGAACTTAATTACGGCAAGGTTTTTTGCATGGCAAAAAGCCAGGGAGGTCAGGAAAGCAGCAGGCTGGAGCGTTACTGTGCTAAACTGCCGGACTAGGATAAACCTGACAAAACCTGGCAGCACAGTGGCACATGCAGTGTGGCAGGAGCGTCCCCTTCCTGAGTGGGGACAACCACCAGCCGTTTGAGGGGAGTAGATCTGATCTTTGCAGGGAAAGGGGGTGTTTTCCCCACTTTTTGCAGGTAGGAGGGTGCTCCCAGTGCACCCGTTCCTCAGGGCAGGTACAGGAGAGGTGGACAGCAGGGAACCGTCTGGCTGTGCCTTGGAGCAGCAATATTGTCCCTTGTCCCCATCGCTGCATGCCTGCAGCTCCTGGAAAATCCTCCTCACGTGGTGGCTCCATCTCATCCCTCCTGGGGACCTGTTTGCCTGATCCCGGTGCCAGCAAATCCCTTCCAGCTCTGCTCCTGGCCGTGAGGTTCCAGCCCAGGCTCCCGTTCCCTGGCATCAGCAGGACATCGCAGCCCGGCGTCCCCAAGCAGCTCTGTCCTTCACCCTTCCCAGAGTACAAGTGCCATCGTGCCGGCTCTCACCACATCCCTGGAGAGGATGGAGGGAACAGAGCGTGTCCCCTGAGCCCCCCTCCCCAGTGAGGCTCCCGGGGGGACGGCAAGCCCCTGGCTGGCTGCCGTGCCTTTTGAGGCTGCGGATGGGCGAGGACTTTCTCCGGAGCTGTAAAGCCTGAAATAACTCCTGTTGTTTTCCTTGGGATCCCAAACAAAAGCAGCGCGCAAGCACGGAACGGTCACTGCCGGCCTTGGCAGGCTGCCCACCGCTACCGGATTTCTGGAGACAGGCAGGATCTCAGCACCCGCATGTCCCGTAAGCAGGAAGATGGAAAGAGGCAACTCCTTAGGAAGCTGTTTGGAGACGGCAGCCGCGATGCTGCAACAATTAGGCAGGGGCTGAGGGTGGGGAGGGCATCCTGTGGGTCCAGGCCCGGGAACTGGGGAGCAAGGATGCTTCGGGAAGGGGTTTTTGGGGCCAGCCATGAGATTTTGCATGTGGTTCAGAGCTGGTCTGGCAATGAGGAAACCCCAGGAGGGAGAAACTGCTCCGAGCACTCATCCTTGGGCAGGGTTTTTCTGTCTCCTTTGGTGTCCTTGTGAGCACAGCTTGGAGCAGGACCACGGCATGTCCTGGCTCCCTGCCTCAAGGACAGACCTCACTTACGGGGTGACGGCAAAGGCTGTTTGGGGACCGGAGCAGCTTTCGCTTGCACCCGAGGGGTTGACATCGACCTCGGAGTCCCACAGGAGGTAGCTCCACACTCCAGCTGCAGCCCAGCTCCTATTTGCAAACATTTGCTCTGCAATTGCCGGCACGTTTCCTGTTCCATGGGGCGGTCACGAGGCTCAGGAAAGTTTGCAGAGTGAGTAAGTCACGATGTCCCAGCCTCAGCGGCAGCGTGGCCAGGTCGGGAGCGTCCCCAGGGACCTGCTGCGCTCATGGAACTGCTTGTTTTCTGTCCACTCCCTGAATCTCTCCTAAGCTGTTTGCAAACTGCTAGGGGTAGCTTGGTGGCTTGAGTTGTCCAGGCTCTCCGGAGGAGGATGGGGAACCCCTGGGGGTATGGAAAGGGCTGGAGGAAATGAGGGAGCAGCCTGAGCTGGGCAGGGTGTGAGCAGGCAGGGTTTGGGACAGGCGAGCAGGCAGCGCAGGGCAGAGCACCCATCGGTGGGTGTCCCCCTCCTTCACCCTGCTGCCTGGGCCAGGAGGTGCCAGGGCTCTTTGCTTTCCCCTCAGCTCCTGGTAGGTGGTTTTGTCCTTGAATTCATTTGCAAAGAAGGCTTCGGCAGCTAATTACTCCTGCCCTTGGCTTCCTTAATTGAGGCTTTCATCCGGCCGTCCCTCTCACTGGGATTGCTCAGACCTTCCCAACCAGCCCCGAGACAGCAGATCCGAGGAGGATGTGGCCCAGATGACGCCGTGTTTCGAGTGCCCACCACCTCCACCACCAGGCTGGAGGGCTGCAGGCCCCTTCCCAGCCAGAAATAAACAGGGGGGACCACAAAACCTTCCCCCGAAGGGAACACACCCCAAGGAAGGATGGCTCTCACCCTGTCTCGGGGTTAACACTCAAAGTGCATTAACTGCCTCGCCGGGGCAGCGTGTGGAGAACAGGTCTGACAGGTGCTCTTGGCTTCCCCCAGCCCGTGGTTTCCTGCAGCACATGCAGCCGGATTGAAAGGTTGTTTATTCAGGGCCACGGCCATGCGGGAGCCCTCGTCCCTCTGGGCAGCACCTGGATGGGAGCGCGGCCGCCTTTGCACCGGGATTAGGGCTGCAGCTGGGGTGGGGAAAGGCTCATCCCTTCGTTGCTCTGCTTTTACCTGGAGCATCCCTCCCCGAGGGGAAAAAACTGGGAGAAAAATAAGCACAAGGATTAAAAAAGCACCTGCTCATGGGGGATACCCAGAGGGATGAGTGGTCGTGGAGAAGCTGAGGACTCAAGCGTGGCCTGGCAGGGATCGGCATCGCTCCCGGTGGAGCTGAACCCGGCCCCGGGTTGTGCCATGGTGGTCAGCAGCCGGTCCAGCCTGGACAGCAAGGACCCGCTGCGGGGCCACAGCTCAAACCGGAGACAGTCCCCAGCTATTCCTGATGGTGTGATGGCGGATCGATGAGGGACTCCCTGAGCCATTTTAGGATCCCCAAGCTATTTTAGGATCAGTAAATGGCACAGACATTAAAGAAGAACCAGTTTAGAAAACAGCATTGGATCAACTCATCACGTGCGGATTTAAGTTAGATAGAGGAAAAAACTTGGTGGGTGACTGGGGTTTTCCATCCCCAAAGGGCGCGTTTTTCTCCTTTAGGCTAAGGGAGCACTGAATTGCCGGTGAACCGGGTGCGCTGTGGATCAGTGAGGTTTCCTATTTTGCTCTCTTCCTACTGACACCCGTCCCACTATTTGCATTTTTCACAGCTGTCGAGGCCCAAGTTCACATTTTCAGTCACCACCTTGGGCTCCTGCTTGAGCCCAGATCCTCTGACCACGAGCACGGGAAAATAGGGCTTGTTTTCTTCTAATATGCCTATGTTGAATTTTACCTGCTGTGCTGTTTCCCCATACCCAGCACGCGCTCGGTGACTTCCTGCCTCGCTGAGCCATCGTTTCCAGGATCTCCCTTAAAATCCTTTGGAAAAACAGCTTCATATTCGCCAGCTCCTTGGCACCAAGGGAAGCGTGAGGTTACACATCACCCTTAGCAATTCGGCTCTTTTGCTGCCGTGCTCCTCACGTCCCGGTGGTTTGTTGCAGCTGATTTTTCAGGATTTATTGCCTAAGTTTTTCTGGCCGTGCTGTGATTTGAGACCCGTTCCCCCAGCACGTTGCCTGCAGGGAAGGGTTCGAGCACGTGCTCCTCACAGCTCTCTGCTACCCTCATCCTCCATGAGAGCTCTTGCTCCCCATCATCTGCCGTGGGACAGGCTGGCCATGAGTCCAGTCCTTGGTGTCCTCTGCAAGCTGATCCTCCAGCCCTCCAAGGCTTTCTTGGGCCGTTCCCGTAACCCGCCGGAGTTTGGGATCTTTTCCGTCCTCTTTGTTTGGACCCGGCTTCAAAGCTGGAGGAAAACCCCAGGCTTTGGACACCTCTCCCTCCCCCGGGGCTGTGCCAGCTTCCCCAGGTCTTTCTGAAGTCCTTCTCCAGTGGCAAGCTCCATGTCTCAAATACGACGTCTTTGATCCCTGTTTACAAGGATTTTACTTTTAACTTCCTTCTTTTATCTCTCAGCTCCCTCATTTGAATGCACTTCCCTTTCTGAAGTTAAACATAACCGCGGGGGGTTTCTGGGGGTTAGGTCCCTGGTACACATGTCTGTTTTCAGCAAGGATGGGGCAGAGCCTTTAGGCTTTGCCTTGGTTTTAGGAGGTCGGTGCTCATGAGCGTGCAGGGATGCTTGCCTCCTTGCCTGGCGCAGAGTGGATGAGGCTGAGCTGTGCCTTGGGGGAGGCAGGAGCCCCCCGGGGGTGTGCGGGGTGAGGGGGGGCATGGCAGAGCCCCCATGGCCACCAACTCCCTTCTTTTTGCTTTTCCAGACCCCACTTTTGGACACTGAATCCACCCTGGACTATGGACACAGCCTTACCCAGGTGGGTGGGCTGGGAAAACCCACGAGGACCTGAGTTTGGGGAGATGGGAGATGGAGAAATGTGTGTTGAAGGCTGTGAGGGGTGGGAGGCCGGACCACCCCCATGTCGTGGGGTCCTCGGCTCGGCTCTGGGATGCCCGCTCCCTTGGGCTCATCTGTTCCTAGGGGCAGGTAATGGAGATCCCAGGGTGCTGGGGTGGGCGTGCAGGTGTGTCACACCTTGGGCAGGGTGTTGGGGGCACGGTTGACCGTGCGAGGTGTCAGCACACTCAGGGTCCGTGCCTCGCTGCCCGTGCCGTCCCCACTTCCCCTGCAAGCTGTAAAATCCCCTTCCACCCCCAGGCATCCTCGGAGAAGATCTGGCGAGCTGGGAAGCTCCTCTTCATCCACCTCACCAGCACCCGTCCTGGCCTCATCCGGGACCACAAGCATCACCTGCGGCACCACAGGTGGGACGTCCAGCGCCCCTGCCATGCCGGGGGGCACCGCGGGCTGCCGAGGACCCCGGCAGCCCTCCAAGAAGGGCAAGACTTCTGCTGCCCGTCCCAGGCAAGGGCTCAACCTGGGGTGCCGGGCACCGCAGCCCCATTTTGGGGGTGGTTCTCACGCCTTCTCCCCCTGCAGGCAGTGCTGCTCCGGGAAGGAGCTGGTGGACTGGCTGCTGAGCGCCGGGCTCGCCGTCCAGACGCGCAGCCAGGCTGTTGGCGTCTGCCAGGTGCTGGTGGATGGAGGCGTCCTGACGCACGGTGAGGGCGGGCAGTGACAGCCCCCTGCACGGCAGCGGGGTCTCGCAAGGCGAGACTGGGTGCACTGGGGGCTGCTGGGGTCTCCCATGGGTGCACGTGGCACCCCATGGGTCTCCTGTGGGTGCCCGGCTGAGCTCACGTGTGCTCTCCCCCCACAGTGAAGCAGGAGTGGCATTTCCAGGACAAGGACACCCAGTTTTACCGCTTTGCCGAGCTGGAGCTGAGCCCCGAGCCCGGTGCCGGGCTCCGGGATGCGGAGGAGCTGCTGGAGGCACTGGCCTTCCTGGCCCAGCTGGGTCCTGACGCGCTGCTCACCATGGCCCTGCGCAAGCCGTGAGTGGCTGGGTGCTCCTCAGGGGCCGGGGGGAACGTGGGGATCATTTCGACCCTGCTCCGTGGGAGTCTGGAGTACCAAAGGGGCTGCTGTGGATGGCGTGACCTGAGCGTCTCTTCCACGGCCGTCAGACCGGGGAGAGAAAGAGGCTGCCTGGCCAGGGGGTTGTGCCTGGAGAGGGGTGTCTGTACCCCGCTCACCCCCCTCTCCTCTCCCAGGCCTGCCCAGCGCACAGAGGATGAGCTGGAGCTCATATTTGAGGAGCTCCTGCACATCAAAGCCGTGGCTCATCTCTCCAACTCGGTGAGTGCGGCTGTGCCCTGCTTCCCCTGCAGCACGTGTGTCCTCCCTAAAGTGCTCCTGGTCCCCAGATTCTCCTGCATCCCATTGCTTCCCATCTGGGCATCCTCTCCTGGCCCTCTCTGGGCATCCCTGGGCCCCCTTCCCACCCCATCCCACCTGCCCATGTGTGTCCCCTCCTTGCTCAGCTCCGGGCTGGGGTGACCCTAATGGCAGGTGCCTCTTGCCGCAGGTGAAGCGGGAGCTGGCATCCGTGCTGATGTTCGAGTCGCACCAGAGAGCAGGCACCGTGCGTGAGTATTGTGTGCCCCAGGAGCCGTGCAGGGCTGGCCGGTCCCCCAGGAAAGGGTCCCAAGCCCAGGGAGGATGGCTGGAGCTGTTGTCATTGATGTGGATGCTCCTACTGTGTGTTCGTGGACCAGGGATGGAGGGGACCAGCGCACTCGCTGCATTCGCCTGGGCTCAGGGCTCAGGATGGGGGGGCTGAAGAGGGATGCTTGGGGGCTCCCCCTCTTCAGCTGCTGGATGCCGCTGTTTCCCCTCAGTGTTCAGCCAAGGAGATAAAGGCACGTCATGGTACATCGTCTGGAAGGGCTCAGTGAACGTGGTCACCCACGGCAAGGTAGCTGTGTCCCTGCGGCAGCAGGTCTCTCCAGACACCCCCCATCACTGGCCCCCAGCAGGGACGAGGGCTCCCACCCCATCCCTCACCATCCGTGCCCCCCACCAGGGCTTGGTGGCCACCCTGCACGAGGGGGACGACTTTGGGCAGCTGGCGCTGGTGAACGACGCGCCCCGCGCGGCCACCATCATCCTGCGGGAGGACAACTGCCACTTCCTCCGCGTGGACAAGCAGGACTTCAACCACATCCTCAAGGTGGGCAGGGGGCTCGCGGGGTGCTGGGTCTGAGCCGGGGCGCACCGTGCACCCTCTGTGGTGTTTGCAGAGGAGGACGCTTCTCTGCATGCCAGTATGGGGTTTTGGGGTGCAACCAGCCAGCCAGGCATTGCCTGACGGATCCAAGCTGGGCTGACAGCTGGTTTCGCTTCCTAGGACGTGGAGGCCAACACCATGCGCCTGAAGGAGCACGGGAAGGTGGTGCTCGTCCTGCAGAAGAACCTGCAGGGTGGCAGCAACCAGCCAGCCACGGCACGGAGCAGCAGGTGACAGCAGACTGTCCTTGTCCCTCCTTGCAGCCATGCCGGCAGCGCTGCCAGCTGATGCTGCCTGTCCCTTTGCCCCCTCTGCCGCTCTCTGGCTTCCCTCGGGGGAGTTTGCTGGAAGGACCACATCCCCGGAGGGGGAACAGGGATGCCAGACCACGCTGACCAGCTGTGTCGAGTGGCCCGGTGGCCCGGCGTGGTGGCCCTGCCCACAGCTGGGGTGCCGTGTCCTTCCCTGATGTGCCTGGTGCTCTGCCCACCAGGTACTTGGTGATGGCTGGGACACCGGAGAAGATCCTCGAGCATCTGCTGGAGTTCATGAGGCTCGATGCCACGCTCTACGACCCCGTGGGTAGGTGGGGGGTCACCCCCTTGGTCTGGGGACCACGTCCCAGAGCCACCCCGAGACGGGCAGGGGGTAGGGGACAGGGTGCCGGCAGGAGGACCAGCACCAAGCGGGGCTGCCTTCTTCCCAGTGTTCAACCCCAAAAGCTGCTCCTCTCGCCCTAAAATCCCCCATGGAGGCCAGGGGCGAGAGGCAGCTCCAGGGCCGGGAGCATCTCCTCCCTTCTGTCCCACATCCCTCCATCTCCCTCTGCCTTCGAAGAGGAGCAAAGCTGGGTGAGGCAGGAACCAGGAGATGTCCCCAGCGGGTAAAAAATCAGAGCTGCCGAGCTGGTGTTGTTGGCAGCTGCCTTGGAGTTAACTTTCTGCTGAGTGCTGCACTTTTAGTGCAACCTTTAATTTTCTTTCATCCCCCAAAGCCTGCAACCTTGCCAGCCCTTTCTGTGGTGTTTAGGAGCAAAAAGTGACCCACAATGAGCACAGTCACCACGGAGGTAGACCACAGGCCAACCCCACACAGGGCATGGGTGACCCTTTCCCAGCCAGCTGTACCGTGATCACCATGTCTCCAACCCGCTGGACATCGTGAAGGGTGAATGATGGTGGCCTGGTGTCTTCCAGATACCCTGCTGGGAGATTTCCTGCTGACTTACACCGTGTTCATGCCGACCTCGCAGCTCTGCAGAGCCCTGCTGCACCAATATCCTTTTGCGGCTGGAGTTGGGGGGGACTGGTCTCCATCCTATGCCATGCACCCCCCTACCAGGGACCAGCACGCTCAGCTTGGTCCCTGTCACCCCAGTGGAACCTCAGGGGTTGGCCAGGGGAGCCCCGAATCCCCCAGGCTCTGGGGCACAGGCCACATCCCCATCTCCCATCCTGTCCTGGGTGCACACGTATGGGCGTCCCTGCCCGCTCCCCAGCCCCACGTCGCCCGTGCTGGTGCCCTTGACTGGTCCCAGTTTCCGCGCAGAGCCACTGGAAGGCTCAGAGCAGGAAAAGGCCACTTACTCTCTGCACAAGCGCCGGAAGATCCTGCGGCTGGTGAGCCAGTGGGTGCTGCTCTACGGGCGGCTGCTGCAGGGCGACCGCAGCACCACGGCTCTGCTGCAGGTACTGGGAGCGGGGCGGAGGGGGGATGTCCCCAGTGGGTTCTGGCCACGGACACCCCGTGCTGACCACCGGGCACCTTTGTCCTGCAGAACCTCGCAGACCTGGCTAGCCAGGACCCCCGCCTGGGCGGGCTGGTCCAGGAGCAAGCGCAGGACCGCCGGCGTCCCCGAGCGTGAGTGCCCCGGGGAAGGAGGGGTGTCCTCGTCTGAAACAAAGCCTGGCTCTGTCCCTCCGTGCCACTGCTGACGCCCACGTCCCCGGATCCTGCACCCCTCGTGTGCAGGGGGTTTGCACTTTTCATGGGGTTGAGCTTTTGGCCAGCAAAGCAATGATTGCCACGACGGGGGGGATGCCAGCAGCTCTCAGGCCGCCTTGTCCCCAGCGGAGGGGTTTCCCTGCCACAGGGAGGGTGTCAAACACCACCGAGACTCCCCAGTGCCCTGTGGGGCAGGGATGCTCGGGGGGCTTGGTGGTGGCCTGGATCCTGGGGGCTGCAGGACCCGGTTCTGTCTGCAGCGTGAGGCGTGGGCTGTGGGGCTCTACCACCACCTTTATCCTCTCTCTGCAGGCTGGAGAACGGAGATGGCAGTGTTTCTCCCCAGCCCAAGGTAGGGGCGGCCCTGGGAGGTGCCAGGGCTGGGGTGGAGGGGTGGAGAGCTGGGTCACCCCCGCCCTCTGGGGACGCCCAGCAGGAGGGATGGCCGGTGGGGAGGCATCCTCCCCGCTCTCTCCCACCTTGGTCGCAGGCTCGGAGCTCGGTGAACTGGCTCGCAAGCCAGGAGGAGGCGATTTTGAACAGCAGCTGTGCCTTAAGAGCGCAGGACAAAGGTATGGCCATGCATGGTGGGGACTGTCCCCTCCCCGGCGGCTGGGACACCAAAGCCCTTTCATCCCCCCATAGTGCCCTATGAGATCTACAGACCAGACCACTCGTGCCTGATCACGGTGCTGCCCGTCAATGCCTCGGTGCGGGACATCCTGCGGTCCCTCGCCCCCCGGCTCGGCCGGGACGGGGAGCACATCCTGGTGAAGGTGAATTCGGCCGGAGGTGAGCGGGCTCTCCCGGGGATGCCACGTCCTTGGGGTCTCCCCTGTGGGCTGCCACCATGCCATGGTGGCAACTGCCCCGTGCCCAGCCAGGATCTGGCCCCTTCTCCGTCCCGGCACTGACCGTCCTCTCTCCCACAGATAAAGTGGGGCTGCAGCTGGATGCCGTCGGGGTGTTCACGGCGCTGGGGCTCAACGAGAGGCTCTTCGCTGTGAGCGTGGAGGAGCTGGGCAGCCTGGTGAGCGCAGGGAGGGGGAGTCTCAGGGACGGGCAGCACCCGGCTGGGCCCCCAAGCGGGATTTGGGGCTGTGGTGCCTCCATAGCAGCTCAGGGTTGGGGGTGTCCATCCCGGGGAAGGGGCTGGCGTTGCCTTCCCTGCTGTGGCAGCTAATGGCAGGAGGGGTCAGGCGTCCTCCCTCCTGTGCACAGACCCCCCACCCTGAGCAGCTGGGCCCCCACGTCAGCTCCTCGGAGACCCTGGACCTCATCAGCTCCAAGGACCTGGCCAGCTACCTCACCGACTATGACTGGAACCTCTTCAAGAGCATCCACCAGGTAAGGCCAGCACCCAGACTGGGGCGGGAGATGCATCCGGGGTGGCTTTCGGGACACCCCTCAGCCGCCACGTTGGGTTTTGCAGGTGGAAATGATCCACTACATCGTCGGGCCGCAGAAGTTTCACGACGTGACCACAGCCAACCTAGAGAGGGTCATGCGGCGCTTCAACGAGCTGCAGTACTGGGTGGCCACGGAGCTGTGCCTCTGCCCTGAGGTGGGCAGGCGAGCCCAGCTCCTCCGCAAGTTCATCAAGCTGGCCGCACAGTGAGTGCCTCGCCGCCCACGTCCCGGTCCTGCAAGGACGGAGCCGGTGGTGGCCTCCTCGCCTGACTCTGTCCTCGCCTGCAGCCTCAAGGAGCAGAAGAACCTGAATTCCTTCTTCGCAGTGATGTTTGGTGTGAGCAACACAGCCGTCAGCCGCCTGGCCAAGACCTGGGAGGTAACCGCCTTCAGGCTGCTGCCAGCCCTGCGAGGTCCCCCGAGGTCTGCGGTGATGGATCTGGGTCCCCTGGCTTGGGCAAGGGGCAAGGGTGGCCCAGGGGTCCAGGCAGACCCTGCATGCATAAGCTCTGAGCAAGGGAGCTGCTAAGGGCAGGGAGCATATTTCCCACTAGGCAGGGGGCCAGGATCAGCCCCTGGGTCTGGTTAGACCCAGCTGGGGGCCAAAATCCCCCATACCGGAGTGGCAACGGGCTCCAAGCCTATTGCTCACAAGCACCCAGAGCAGGTGGTGTTGCAGAGCCCACAGACGTGCAGTGGGGCAGGTGGAGAGCAGGAGGGGCCAGGGGAGCTGGGGGGGGCTCTGGGGGTGGGAGAGCCAGGGTGCCAGCACCGGTGACCCTCTCTCTGCGCAGAGGCTGCCCCACAAGATCCGGAAGCTGCACTCTGCGCTGGAGCGGATGCTGGTGAGCACAGCCCTTTCCCGCCCCGTATCCCCACTCCCGGCAGGGTTTGCCTCTGCTTCCCAAAAGGTGCAAGGTCACAGGGGTGCCGTGGAGGTGCTGCCCCCGCTTTCTCCCCTGCACCCAGGGCAGGGCTGTGTCCCCTGCCTGCCCTGTGCTGAGGTCCTGCTCCATCCCCAGGACCCGTCATGGAACCACAGGGTCTATCGCCTGGCCGTCGCCAAGCTGAGTCCCCCCATCATCCCCTTTGTGCCCCTCCTCCTCAAAGGTGGGTACCTTGGCTTGGGAGCTGCGGGGCCTTTGCTGGGGGTGCAGGGGGAAATGGGTTGAACCAGGGTGGCAGGGTCCCCTTTGGACACATCCAGCCCTCCCCAGGGACCAGGAATCTGATCCCCAAATCCCCCCCACAGACATGACGTTCATCCACGAGGGCAATCGCACGCTGGCCGAAAACCTCATCAACTTTGAGAAGATGGTGAGTGGGGCGGGTTGGCTCCCTGTGGACCCCCACCTTGGGGGACCTGCTGTCCCCCCATCCCCTGGGATGCAGATATATCCAGAGCATCTCCGCGGCATTAGCACAGCCCCCCCGGCAGCCGGGACCCCTGGCCGGCCCCTCACGGGGGGCACCGGGCAGCCACAGCCACTGCTGAAGCTGGAGGGGACTGTGTTTTACCAGCCTGGGAGCAAAGTGGGGCCAGGTGACAGCAAGTGACCTTTGTGCATTGCCCACAGCACATGATGGCAAAGACCGTGCGTGTCCTGCAGCGCTGCCGGGGCCACGCGCATGGTGAGTGCTCCCAGGTGGGGACAAGGACAGGGCTGGGCACCAGCGCTCCTTTGGGGATGGGGCTGAGCTCCTGCTCTCTGTCCACATCCAGCTCCGCTCTCCCCGCTGCGAAATCGCTCCCCGCACCGGCCGGAGGACCCCAAGGCCGTCAGGATCTCCACATGTATGTCTGGGGCTCACCCATCCACCCCCCACCCCTGCGCTGGGAGACCCCCACCCCTCAGGGCTACGTGGGGCCGGACAAGGCCAGCCCGGGGGAGCATGCACCCACCGTCCTTCGGGGTGGGGGGGGCCCGTGGGGACGTCCCAAGGGCATCAGCCTGGCTACAGTGGGTGAAAGCTGGTCCCGATGCTGTTAATGCCTTGGAGTACCCAGGGATGGAGGCTGAGCTCCCTCTCCTGAGTGGTGCAAGCCCGTGGGTTGCACGCTGCTGGCTGGAGGCACCAGTCAGCAACTCCTCGTGCTGAAGAGCGTCACGGAGTGCTTCCAGCATGTCTGAAGCACTCTAGCTGTTAGGCAGCAGGCTGGGACATCACTTTGCTCCATGGAGCAAGTCTGTCCCTGCTTGTTCCTGCTCCTTCAGCTCCAGTGGGTTCCTGGGGGCGATGGAGGGGATCTGTGAGCCGAGGGAGAGGTGATGGGGGGGGATCTGTGAGCCGAGGGAGAGGTGATGGGGGGGGATCTGTGAGCCGAGGGAGAGGTGATGGAGGGGGATCTGTGAGCCGAGGGAGAGGTGATGGAGGGGACTTCAATGAGCTGAGCAAGAGGGGATAGAGAGGGATCCATGAGCCAAGACGGAGGTGACAGAGAGGTTTGATGAGCTGAGCTAGAGGTGGTGGAGGGGATCAACGAGCCAAGCCAGCAGCAGTGGAAGTGGATCAGTGAGTCAGGCAAGGGGCAGTGAAGGGGGATCCATGAGATGAGCCAGCAGTGATGGAGAGGGTTGGCAAGCTGAGCTGGAGGCAATAGAGGGGGATCGGTGAGCTCAGCCGGAGGCAGGAGCCCAGACCTGATCTCGGCTCTCCCCGGCAGGCTCGGAGCAGTCCCTGAGTGTGCGGAGCCCTGTCTCCACCTGGGCATACCTGCAGCACCTGAAAGCCATCGACAGCCAGAAGGAGCTGCTGCGGCTCTCCCATGACCTGGAGTCCTGACGGGGCCAGAGGGCCCGAGGGGGCCCGGAGCAGGGATGCGGCAGCCTGTCTGCTGGTGGCAGGGGCAGCCCTGTGGCTCTGCTCCCAGTAGCACCGGGCACAGGGCTGTGCTGGAGCCGGCCGAGAGCCACCTCTGCTCAGATGTGCCATCAGCTGCAGGCCGGCACCATGAGGCAGCCGGGAGCCCACATGGGCTGCGGGCAAGTGAGGGCCACGGACAGCAGAGTGAGCAATAGACGTATTTTTGTATGCAAGGCTACACTCCCCTTTCTTCTCAGTGCAGCAGCCTGGATTCACTCCCTGCACCGGCCAGGGGGGAGGAAGGAGCCCTGGCTGACCCCCGATGCTGCCTGCCCTGGAGGTGCTGGGCTGGAAGATGTCCCTTCCTCCCGGAGGGACTCAAGCCAGAGCATCCCTATGAGCAGGGAACACCTCGTCTGTCTCCATCGGGGTGCAGACACCCAGGCTGAGCTCAGGGTCTGGCTGGTGCTGCTGTGCTGCCCCACAGATCCTGGGGGCAGCCCCAGAGGGGACCTGCCCTTCCCTCTGTCTTGTGCATGCCATGGGAGGTGCTGGCTGCGTCCTCTGTCCCAGCTTCTGGGAGCTGCACGACCCCAGCAGCCACGGGGAAAGTATCTTGATCCCCCCAGGACGGTTTGGGCTTAAACCAGCCCGTGCTGCCAAACCTTGGGCTAATCACAGCCTTCTCTGTGCCTCAGTTTCCCCACATGGATGGGGGCAGGAATAGCCACGTACAGCCGTGGTGCGGAAGCAGGACAGCATTCGTCATGGAAGGAAACTGGTGGCCTCGTGATGGAGATGGTGATCTGCTCTGGCCGTTCCCAACCCATGAGCAGTTGCTGCTGGGCCACGAGCAGGGATCTGGGGGAGATGACTTTGAAGGAGGCAGAGCTGATGAACTCCAGGGGTGGGAACCCCCATCCCTCCCCCCAGAGCATCTCTGTATGCGCACGGAGCAGTTTTAGCAATGACCTTCCCAACACTCTGAGCAGGCCTGGATGAAGCTACGCGGTTCAGGGGAGATCGCAGCCCCTAAAAGCTCCCACATTTGCAGGGTACCAGCGCGGGGGAGACTCGCAGCCCCTGGCAGGTCTGTGCCCCAGCCGGGACACCACGGAGCCACAGCGCAGAGCCGCAAGCCAAAGCCCCTCTAGCCTTGCCCCAAGTATGGCTGGGCTACAAAGAACCAGAGCACTGCTGCATTAATTGCTCTTTTCAATCTTGCCATGCAGATGAATGGGTAGCTTAAAATAAAAGTCCCCATCACATCTAAATAATGTTTCAAGTGATGCAGCCGGCTACGAGACGGGATATGAGTTCCTTGCAGCTCCCAGCACCACATCCATCCCCAGACCTCTGGGTCCCCCCCAATGCAAAGCTTGGCTTTGTGGTTCTCTGCAATGCAGCGGGTGGCCGTGCTCGATGGGGACCAGGTTTTGACATCTGGTATCTCCCAGGTTTCTAACTCCAGCCCCATGCATGGTCCCAGCAGTGTGTGTGTCCAGGCGAGCCAGGGCAAAGCAGAGAGGCGATGGTGATTCCTTGGCATCTGGACCCAAATCAGGCAGCCCAGAGCTCCCGCAGTCATCTTTCCCAGGATGTTTGCCCTGAAGGACCAAAGGAGCCTTGAAATGAAAGAGCTCATGTGTGGGGAAGGAAGGGTTAAACCAGAGTTGCATGTTTTCCAGATGCTTCCGGGCCTGCAGAGTACCTTCAGTCTGCAGGTTGGCTGGCCGGGTCGATGGATGTGTCTTGGGGTTTTCCTTTCCTCGGCTGCAGGTGGGATGCTGGCCCGATCGGCTGGCTTGGCTGGAGACATCTCCACTCGAGTGGAAAAGTTGACCCTTGTCTGGTTTTCCCAATGCAGGCTGTGAAGAGCATCCCCTTGGGGAGCTCACCACAGTCCATGCACCTCTACAACCCAAAACCCTGTATCCTCCACAAGCTGTGTTTTCCCTAGGAGCATGAGCGTGAAGGTCCAGCCCCACCAGCAATTCCCATGGAGCTGCAGAAGCCCCATGATGTCCCGAAGGTGAGGGAAAACCTGGAGGAATATTCTGGAGAAGGGCAATGAGTCCAGGGGGATGCAGAGAGGAGGATGGCAGGAGGGGATAGGGATGAAGCTCGGTGTCGGGCAGCCCTGCTTGTAGAAAACACTGGACCGTGCAAAAATAAGAGGCTGGATGCCTGCCTCCTCGAGCAAGATCATGGGTAAAGCCAGGACCTGGACGAGGGTGTAATGCAAGGGGCGAGAGCTAACGGCAGTGTTGGGCACAGGGGCAAGCATGGCTGCCCAGACTCCTGGCTTCACCTCCTGCATCCCCGAGGCCGGGGCCGGGGCTGGCTGCCACAGGCTCAGTGCGTGGGCAAGTCCCATCTCCTCTCCTTGGCTCTAATGCAAGAGCAACACGGAGCCAGCCCCCGGGGCGCTTGACTCACCGCCCTGTTGCAACACCCCTCGTGGGTGAGCACCCTGAATGGGGTCACAGGATTCAGTGACGGCCAGCGATGCTGTCCTTCTGTCACCAGTGACTGACTCTGGACAATGGCCTGGCACACACCTACCTGCTCTTGTCCCTGGACCCACAAACCACGAGACCGGGTGAGGAGAGGCAGGTTGTCCCCAGGAGCTCGGAGGGCTTTGGTGCCTGGAGGTCTGGCACTGCTGGAAGGTAGAGGTGGGAACAAGATGTGTGGGACCACAGGGGTGTGCGAGGATGGCAGTTGGGAAGTGCCCACACCCGGCTGCCAGCTTTGGGAAGGTGTGGCTGAGAAACGGACAAACACGCTGTTCCGACATCTTTGCTGGTGGAGCTGACGCTCCCAGTTAAGCCCAAGGCAAAAACATCGTCCTCCACGGTGAGGCTGGGAAAGCAACCTTCTGCAAGAAGAGATGGGTTCCACCTCCATCCTCCTCCATGGTGGGCATCCAGCTCCCTCACCGAGCGCTCTGGGACTCGGTCCACCTCCAGGCACTGCGGCTCCTGCTCTTCCTGGGCATCTCAGAGGAGCAAGATGGATGCACGATGCCTGCAGCCATCCATCCAATGTCCAACCCCACTGATGTGAGCCCCTCACCCCCAGCAGCGCTTGAGGCACAGCCTGGAATTGGGGAAAGGTTGGCTTGTGCATGAGCCAGTTGATGGACTCAAAGAGCAGCCTCAGCACAGGGTGACACAAAGATGTCAGAAAAAACAAGGCTGCTCTCAGGAAGGACAGCTCAGCAGAGTCACCAGCCCAGGGCAGAGGGTAGGAAATGACTGAGGGGTGAGAAAGAAGCCAAACCTGGCCCTTATTACACCAAACGCTGCTCTCGTGTGCCAGCTAACGCAGCCTGGGAATTAAGGCTGTTGCAATGCTGGTGAGTTGGCAGGATGAATTGCAGGCAGTTGCTGCCTGCTCCGCTGGTGGAGGTTAGAAATTGCCTCCCCTTGGCTCAGGTGGTGTTTGGAGGTCAGTTATCACTTGCCGAGGTGGAGACGCACAGGGAGTGATCCCCTCCTTGGTGGGGAGACCCGGTCCTGCTGCTTTTGGGGATGAAAGCATGAGGAGCATGGCTGTCTGGCAGCCACCGTGGCAGGCAGCCCAGGAGAGCCCAGGGCTGTTTACAGAAGCTCCAGGAGCCCCCGGCTGGGGAGTCTTCCTGGCATTGCATCAGGCAAACACCTGGCCAAACCAGAGAGACATGGACCACAAGGGACCAGCCAGTATTGGGCCATCCCTGGGTCCATCACAGTGCACCAGCAAGGAGGCAGAGAAGTGGCTGGTATAAATCATTTGGGCTTTGGGCAAGGCTTGTGATGAGGCTTCCTGAGAAACCACGTCACCGTGTGAGGAGAAGCCAGAAACCAGCCGGTGCCTGTGATGGACCCTCAGGTCCACCAACACACGCTGTTGGTCTCTTCATTATTTTCCTGGAAAGACAAGGAAGGGCGATGCTTGTGGACAATACAACCATGCTCCCTGATGGATGAGTTGAGATCAGCCCATGCTGGCCCTTGAGGGACTGTGGCTGGGAAGACATGGGGAGATGTGTGGAAGAGCTGAACTTCCCCAACAACCTCCAGTAGCAAAACGAGTTGAGGAGGTTCCTTCCTGCTCGCCTCGGTGCACTGCTTTCCAAACCAGAATGGGAAAACAGCAGTTTTTAAACCAACCTCCAGAAGGATGGTGAGTTAGATCTGGATTATTTTCCTGATGCAGTTTTGAGTACAGCCCCATGAGCGGCTGAGCTGGATGTACATGGAGATCTGCTCAGGGATGATTGCGATGCCCCTTTGAAAACAGGGAGGCTGTTCCACGGTTCAGAGGCAGCGTGAAGATGCCCGTGGAGGCAGGATGGGCGCTGAGCTGTTCCAGTCTGGTCACTCCCATGCCTTTGGGTGTACTGGTCAGCACGTATGACATGCTCCAGGACTGGGAACCAGTGGGAGCTGGGTCCCCCCCAGGCTGTGGTAGCATGGAAAGCTGTGTCTCCTGCTGGATACACCAAAACACCCACCGTCTGGGAACATCTTTCACTGGGATGCACTGAACTGAGCCTGGGCTGGCCCTGCTGTGGGTAGGGAAAAGGCTGGTGACCACACCAGGCATGGGCTGAGCTCCCCCTCGGCATTACCCGGGGCCGTGGAGGCTCCCTGGTGAAGGGCAGCCCCACGCAGGGTGGGGATGGACCAGCTCTGGGCTTGCCCCAGGAGTGAGACCACACTGGGATAGCCCACAAAACCTACTCCCTGAGCAGCCTCGACGCTGAAACCTGGCTTGTGGTTATGTCTCAGGGTTTCCTTGTGCTGCTGGAGGACCTGGAGGCTTCAACTGAGGCTGGTCTGTGCTGTAAGGGAGGCACAGCCTCCAGAGACAGCAGCTAAGGAAGGAGAGGTCATTACCTCCAATTAACTGGGGAGCAGAAAGTTGCCCCCGGTTGGCACCAGTTGCATGTGGCACATTGAGGGACCAAGCTGTGGCACTGATCACCAGCTCGCATCTCTAATGGACCTGCTGGGCTCTGGGTGGATAAAGACCCCACTGAGAAGCTTTCCCTGTGCTCCTCAATCACCCCCCGGGGGTCATGCACGCGAGAAGTAGAGCAATACTGGATTTACCAGCCCTCCTCCCACTCTGGGCAGCCTATAATTAAGCTGTGCACATAATGAGTTTTGGCAAGGTTTGGGTGCAGCCTGCCCATGAAGTCATCAGTAGCATCATGCTCCTCCCTCCACTCCACACTCCCAGGGGACCCACATATAGCAGGCAGCACCAGGGAGCACCGTCATTCCCAACCTGCTCTCTGGGACGCTCCGAAACACCCAGCCTACCGTCTACGGGACGATGAAGACCTGGATCGTCCTTGTCGGGGCAGGAATAGCCCTGGGCTGCGTGTCTGGCAGTGAGTAATGGAGCCTTGCTTTGGCAGAGGGGGTAAACCAGCCGGTGCATCCAATGGGAAGGGGCCAACGGTGGGTTGAAAGCAGACGGTGCTGAGGGCGCTGCCATAAGCCAGGAGCTCGGCTGTACTGGCGCAACTCATTTCTTGTGAGGTTGGATCCAGCAGACCTTCACAGGGGAAAGGGTGAGGGATGTTTTCATGCTGGAGGGCTTCCTCAAGCTCTGGGGGACTCAGCTGGTGATGAGGGTGGTTTATCCTTCTCTTTGATGGGTTGAGACTTCCCTGGTCTTTAGCCTTGTCCACCAGTTGCTTCCTGGTACATCTTGCTGTGCTTTCATCATGCAAGCCCGCCTTCCTCTGCCTCCTCCATCCTCCCACACGGGGGGAGGACAAAGGGAAATATTTTTCTAATACCTCATCCACAATTCCCCCGTAGCCGCTAGAGGTGAGCGGAGGAGCCAGTCAGATGCAATGGAAAATGCAACATGAACTCAAGTGGTTTGCCCTTCACGACTCTGCGGTTGTTACGAGAGGAGACAGACTTGGAGAGATGATAAAGAATAGGTCTGTCTTTAAGGCAGATGCTGCAACAAGGAGTGGCTTGTGGGCATCAGGTTTTGGCTCCCGGTTGACCAGGATCCTGCATATGACTAGGTGCCTTCCTTGCCATCTCGCACAAAATGTGAACTGTGATCTGTTTGCAAGAAGGGAGTTTTGTCACTTCTGATGCTGCCAGCAGGCTGTATCTGATGTTTCAGAAGCAGATGACTCCCCTCAGGATTAGCGGTGAGAAGTTTTGCGAGGCCAGTGCAGAAGAGGAACTTCTGATGCAAACCAGCCGTTGGGTTGCCTGAAAGCAGGAGGATTTGCCATGGTCTCATCTTATTTAATGCGAGTTACTCTTGCTTGAAGGAATAACTGGGCTTACTGTGGCTGGGAAGCTGGGCAGCTTCGCTGACTTGTGTCGTGGTCTGTCCTTGGCAGACACTTCTGACCAGACCATCACCCTGATGGACCTGTCTGAGCTGTAACACCTCCACCGTGTAATAACTTCACTTATCCTCGGCTAGGCAGGACAGTGATGGGAGATTTTGCCTCATTATCTCACAGACAGCTTGCACCCAGGGTTATATGTGGTTTCAGGGGCCAGGAGCATGTAATATTTGGGGAGCTCAGACTATCAATAGCTCTTTTTTTGCAAGTTAATTTGTCCTTCAAATGGGCCCTTTTAGAGGTAGGGTTGATCTTTGGTCTGTGTTTGCACAGTGCAGCGAGGTCTTGAGTCAGGCCAGGGACTCACGGACGCTGCTCTGACATGAGCCATAACTCATGTTCATGTACTAACCCAAGCTCAGAGCCGTTGGGAAGGCTCCGTCATGTCTCAGACATTTCCCCACACCTTGGTGAATGGAGCTGCTCAGGAAATAACCCGCGTTTTCTCGGTCAAAACTTTTTTGGCAGAAACGAAAATGAGTTTGTTCGTGTCCAAAAAGCTGTGCTCGGGGAGGGATGGATCTGGCTGAAGGACTAAAAATGAGAAAGAAATATTTGTCTGGCTTTGTGCAGCCAGAAAATATCTACTGACTGGACCAGCCAAATATCGACTCTGTAGTTGAGTGTGGATGCGCTGTGCTGAGCACTGCTGGCCACGTCCTTCTGCTCTGGCCACCATCCCTTGGCTGCAGCGTTGCCATCTCTCCCAGCAGCCCTTCTCTCTCCAAAAGTTCCAGCAGCCCCTCTAAACTTGACCATCATGAGCGGCCAACTGCTCTGCAGCTATTTAGGTTCATGCCTGCGTGAGGAGGAGCGAATACCTTCCTGCAGCCATCCCCCATGCCCCGCTCATGCTCCCCGTGCGGGGAGAAGCCTCGGCACCCTGCAGCTGAGCCCCACGGGGAATGGGGCGATGCTGAGTTCGCTCCTCCAAGGACTGTGCAAAGCTCCTGGCCTTGCCTGAGTCACTGCACACCCCGGTATTGGTGCTTTGCTGTGACACGCTCTAGCAGCACCTGCCCCAGGACTGGGAACGTCTCAGCAGTGGCTTATGTGTGGGCAGTTCCTGCCTTGCACAACCCCTCTGGGACTGCTGCTAGAAAATGAGCCTGGATGCGTGATTCAGGCTGACTTATCCCAACTGCTGCTTTGGGAGCCAGAGGGATGCTGTCCTGGGGACAGGGATCTTGGCTGCCAACCGCATCGGAGCTCCAGACCTGGCTGCTCTGCTGCATGGACTGGTGGGACTGGGGTGTCTGGACACCACGAGCATCACTCACCGCCCAAACCACGGGTGCCCCTTCCCTCTGTAGCCCTTCCCAGTTCTCCCTGCATCAGTACGAGCAAAGGTGGGACTGCATCAAGGGCAGATGGCCTCCAGGAGCATCTCAAGCAACCCCTTCCTATTAACACCCCTCTTGCTATAAAGTGGATTTGCAGAAAAGGACCTGGTGGCGAAAAGCCAAACAGGAGTCGGCAATGTGCCCTTGCAGCAGAGTGAACCAGCCTGGGCTGGGTTGGCTGGTGTGGCGAAGAAGTTCTTGCTCTCTCATCAGCACATGTGGGACCTTGATTATATGATTCTGAAAATAATTTGGATAAAATGCAAGACAACAGAGCAAGCAACGTGGGTGCAGAGAGAAGCCAGCAAGTATGACACTTGGAGGTCACTCTCAATGCTGCTGTATCAGGATTTGCCCTGAGGGTACGTTTCACCTGCTGGAGTTCAAGGCAGGCAACCCAGAGGTGTTTAACATGTTGCGTGATTGCAGGTTTGCAAGGGAAAGCACCACCCTTTCCTCCAGGGATCGCTTTGCAGGCTGGCACCTTGGTTGGGACATGGCTTCTCAGCACATCCTTGGAGATGGTCACCTTCCTGGCTGGAGCAAAGGGATGCCGAGAAAGCCATGCCCGGGCTGCCTACAGTCCCATTCCTCCCGGCAGGAGCTGATGGGCAGCACAGAATAAGGCATGTTCCCTAAGCTTGCAGTCTCTGGGCTGTCTCTTAGTACAAACCCAACATCTTGGTCTCCTACAGCCCCTCTTTTCTTGATGGCAAGTGTCCATCGTCCATCTGAGACATGGCACTTGCCCTATTCAAAGCACAGCTTGAATTGCTGCATTATTTTTAGCTTTGCCACCATGTGTAATAAAGCACATGCCTGACGACACATTTATCATATAAATAGCTCGGGAAGGAGTTCCCCATTTTCTTAGCATTGCAGAAAGAGCGACGGTTGGGTTGCAAATAAGGGTGTCTGGAATGCGGCACTCCTCCTCCCACCCAGAGACAGCCGGACCTGGGGCACTCCTTTTAAGCCTGGCATTACGAAGGTGATTCAGAAGGAGCAATTAAAGGTGGGAAGCCAAGAACGTGTTTCCTGGTGTGAAGTGGCCCTGACATGGTGGATGTCCATGGCCGAAGAGGAGTGGCCCATGGTGATGTGCAACCTGAGGATTCAGCCGGTCAAAATGCCACCCATAAACACTGACAAAGGATCCCAAATAGCTCCAGGGTAGGAGCCTGGTCCTTCAGGCTCTCCCAGGAAGGGAGCGTGGGCAGAGGGAAGGATGGTCCCAGGTTGCAGGCTGGATGGTGCAGGATGGTCAGTCCATCCTGCAGACCATGCTGTTGTTTCTCTCTCCCAAAGACCGGTACACGGCCCCCGACTCCTGCAAGGGACGCTGTGAGGAGCCCTACAGCGAGGAGGATGAGTGCCACTGCAATGCCAAGTGCGAGAGGTACCACAACTGCTGCGAGGATTACTACAGGCACTGCCGACCCGGTGAGCATCCTCGGGCGACGGGGCGGCTTTGGGCAGCTGCTCTCCCCCTGAGGCTGCCAGAGCCCAGCTATGGGGTGCAAAGGGGTTGGTTGCAAACATGTCTCTGCCCGTGCCGCTGTGCATTTGTGTGTGTGTGTGGTCCTGGGCAGCCCCCAGCCCGTGTCTCCATCACTCTGAGCTCCTTTTTCTTCCCTCCGGTTCTGTGCAGGTGGAGAATGGGCCGAGGAGGCAGCGCACACCCGTGCCGCCGGTGAGTAGCTCTGCTTCAGGGCAAGGGCAATGAACCACCACCCTGGTTTCACCCCGCGCGCCTCGGGGCAGCTCACTCTGCCACCCGTGGCTCTTGGGGATCGGTGGCATCGGGGTGTTGCGCTGGTTTCTGGCCGTGTACGTGCCCGTACCACCCTGTCGCTGGCCGCTCCAAGCCACTGCGTGTCGTTGCTGAGCAGAAGGTGCAGCGAGAGCCCCAGCATCGCCTGCCTGTTTACCAGCAGTGTTATCTCCCTTCACCAGAGCCAGGTGAAGCAGGCAGGGGCGAGCTGGTGTTTGCATGCCCTGGTCACCACACACCTAAAATGTGGGAGATTGAGAGGGGACTGATCCCAGCAGCCATGTCACAAAGAGCAGCATCGTGCCTGGGAGACAGGGACTGATGCTTCCCAGCTCACCCAGTGCCTAACGAAAGGCTCCCATGCCTGCAGCCCTGTGGCCAGCTCTTTTGCCCAGGGCAGGGGGTTAGTGAGGGTTGAGACACCCCTGCCACCCCTGCACCCCTTAACCCTCCGTGCTGAGCACCCAGCTCTCACGGTGTCCCAGGATCGTGACACCCATGCATCGGTGCAGCATCAGGTGCTGCATCACCCTCGTTTCTCTGTGAGCAATTAATCTGCAGCCCTGGGAGCTGCTGCCTGCTCTTGCCAGCCTCCTGCCTCTCCTTGCAGAGGGTTTCTCCAGCAGCCGGGACACCATCACTGACGAGGACCTCCTGCACATCTCAGAGCAGCTTTACAAGGCGGATCACAACAAAGCCCGGCCATCTGACATCGCCATTAACCCCCAGTACCAGGCATCCCCCGACGAGACGGGTGACCAGGAGGACCGCTCCCCGCAGCCGTGAGTGTGCACCAGCATCCTCGGGGGGTGGCCAGGGGCCACCACGGCAGAGACCTGCCAGCCAGGCAGGGTGCAGGGCTGGTTTTGGAGGGGACCTCTGCTTCCCCACTGAGTGAAGGATCCGCACTCTCCTAGGCTCTACAAATACGTCAATGAAGAGCTCTTCTCCAAACCCACCTATGCAAGCTTCATTAAACTGCTGGACAATTACCAGAGGGTAACTGGCAGGGAGGAGGACGTGACGGCGGAGGAGCTGAGGGAGCAGGACAACTTCCTCAGGGAGGTGATGAAAACCGAGCTCATGAAGAAACTCTTCGCCTTCCTCCACAAAAAAAGTGAGTGGGGAGCAGGGCAGGACTGACCAGGGGGAATGGCATCCCTGGATGTTGGGCATCCAAAAGGAAAGCCTCAACTGGGTGGGATATGACCTGGGAGGATGCAGACTGGAGGAGCACGGGAGCGGGCTCCCCAGAGCTGCCAGGATGTGGGAGAATTGAGCAGGGCAAAGCTGAGTTGTTCCTGAGGGAGAGGACTGGGTCAGGGATGGGGGGAAACCCCAGCTCTGCCTCTCCCAGTGCTCCCATCCTGGGACACTGCTCCCACCTCTCCACCACGCCGCCTTGCCTGCAGACCGCTACAGCTCCGAGCAGGAGTTTGTCGCCGATTTGAAGGAGATGTGGTTCGGCCTCTACTCCAGAGGCGACGGCGAGCAGGACTCCAGTGGCTTCGAGCACGTCTTCTCAGGTAGCGCCCGCACCGGTGGGATGGGGAGTGTCAGGCAGTGCCGGGCGGGGGGGCTCACACCAGGGTCTCACTTGTGTTTAGGAGAGGTGAAAAAAGGGAAAGTGTCTGGATTTCACAACTGGATTCGCTTCTACCTCCTTGAAAAGCAGGGCATCGTCAACTACTTCAGCCACAACTTCAATGGGCCGGTAAGTGATCCTGCGGGGTCCACGGCCGGCAGCGCTGCATCAGCCGGCAGCATCCCGAATCGGCCGCATCCCAGATGGGGTGAATCAGAAACATCAGCGATGCTTACCCTACCACGTCCCCTCTGCCTCCCTGTGTGGACCCTGGGATGGAGGCAGGGTGGGGAGGTCCTGAAAAGATGATGCAAAGGGCAAAAGGGGCTCCCAAACCACAAGCAAGCGATTTGAGATTGGGGGGCTCTGTCTGGCAGCCCCTCAGACCAGCTGAAAGCTGCTCTGGATCTGTCCCGGGAGAGGGTGTGAGGATGCCTGGCTTCATATGCAGATGGGCTTTGCTTGAATTCCCTGCCTTGCTGCACCTGGAGCCAAGCGGAGCTGGGGGTCTGATCCCTGAACCCCCTTTCTCTAGTGGGACACCTACCCCGACGTGCTGGGGCTGCAGTTCAGCTGGGATGGCTTTTACAAGGAGGTGGGCTCTGCCTTCATCGGCTGCAGCCCTGAGTTCGAGTTTGGCCTGTACACATTGTGCTTCATCGCGCGTCCTGGGCGGGCGTAAGTACCATATCTGCATCCGTCTGTCTGTCCTCTGGCCGTGGAGCCAGCAGTGCCTTCCTGAACCCGATCAGCAGCCGGGCTGGCCCCTGAGCCCAGCACAGCTCTGGGGCATCACAGGTGGGGCGGTCTGGGGATGGAGCAGCGCTGGTGTGGGGACACCGAGAGCATCCTGGAGATGCAACTGCAGGATGAGGGGTTCAGGGATAGAGCAGTGCTGGTGTGCAGACACCAAGAGCACCCCAGAACCGCGATTGCAGGGCTCTGGGATGGAGCAGGGCTATGACACAGGCTGTGTCCCCGCAGATGTCACCTGAGCCTGGGCGGCTACAGCCTCAGCATCCAGACCTACACCTGGACCAAGTCCACCTATGGCAACGGCAAGAAGTACATCGCCACTGCCTATGTGATCTCGCCCTGAGGCTGGGAGAAGGGGGGGCAACTGCAGCCCCGCTCTGAGGCCCTGGGCTGCCCCACACCAGGGGCCCGCGGCACTGGGCAGGACTGGTCCTGCTGTGGGAGGCGGACGGCCGCGCTGCAGGACCGGTGCAGGGTACAAGAAGGAGCTGGGCAGGATGGCAGTGGCCATGCCCTGCATGGAGGCAGCGAGGGGCTGGAGGCAGCAGCCTCAGCACCCCCAAGTCCTATTGAGTGTCATGTTCCCCAGTCGCAGCAGAAGAGCAGGGGGAAGGGAGGGACTTGCAGTGGAAAGTAGCACCCCCAAGCGAAATAAATACTGACCCTGGATGGAGAAGTGTTCGATTCCTCTGTGCCGGAGCTGCTGCTCGCCACACAGCCTGCCCTCTGCCCCATCAACAGCTCCCCCTCCCCATCACTTCTGTGCCAGGGACAGGGCAGGCACTGGCCCAGGCTGGGTGTTGGGACCCCTGGGTGCTGCCCGGGCCGCATCCAGCCCATGGGGTGTAGCAGGACAGGCTGCATGCCCTTCACCTCCTGCTGCAGCTTCCAGCCCCAGAGCTCCCGGTAAGGCTGATCCAGTGAGGGACATGGAGCAAAGCCTGTGCCTGCAGTGATGATCCCCCCCACCCCTCCAGGACCCCTGCCCGGGGTGGGGAGGCTGCAGGGCTGCAACCCCCCCGTTCCCTGCAGGCAGCTGGTCCCACAGCCTCAAAGTCGTCCTTGCAGCTCGCAGCGTTGCTGCAGCCTGCCCCGCGGGAGGGCACCCCACTGGGGAGCTGCCTCTTTTGGGGATCCCAGGGGACAGGGGATGGCCGAGAGCCCCCAGGACCGGGGCACGTTAACAGACAGGACCCTCATCCTCATTTATCTCCACTGCTTCCAGGGAGCAGCCCCTCACTGCCCTGGGTCTACTGGTGTGGGATGCTGGAGGGGTGAGGATACCGGGCGAAGCGAGCTTCTGCCAGCCAGGGTCAGTGCCACTTACTCCTCCCTCCACTGTGGCATCCAAAACTTGTCCCCTACCTTCCTTTATCCACCCCTGCACCCAGCTTCTCTGGATGCAGCGGGCTCAGCCTTGCTGCTTGCCATCTCTGAGCTCTGGGGAACTGCTCAAGGGTCCTGCCCTGAGGAATTGCCCTACTCGGGGACCGAGGAGATGGCTGAGCTGCTGGGCCCCTGGGTGTCTGTCCCAGAGGCAGCCTCTCTCTGGGGATAATCACAAGGAAATTAGGGTCTGCAGTAGGTGCATCCTCCATCCTCGCCCAGCTGTGCTCTCTCCGGGGACCAAGGGACCCCAGAGACCCCTCAACTCTGCACCCAGAGCTGGGGCTGCTCAGGGCTCCAGGTGCTTTTCTCAGCACCGTGCTCTTGGGGACAAATCCAGAGCCCCCTTGGGCAGCAGGACAGACAGCTTGGTGGCGGGACCCCCAGGATGCCACCCACTGTAACTTCATTCACTGCCCCCCAGGCTGGTCCAGGGAAACGATGCCCCGTGCTTGGGAGAAGACCCCTGCCAGCCCCATCGCTGCCTGACGATGCCATCCCTACCCGAGAGCTCCCCCGAGACACTGGGATCCCATCAGCCCCCCATGCTCAGCCCCCTCTCCGGCTTACACCCCCCCCCAGGTTCGGGTGGGCAGCAGGCAGGACAGCCACCGGCTCTGGGCAGCCGCTTGCACCCCCGCATCTTGCCGGCACCCCCTGCATTGGCAGGACAGGCGGCAGCCGGGGTCCCAGGGTGGAGATGCTGCACGGCAGCTCCCAGGCAGGACCGGGGAGATTTGAGCTGCCTGACAGATGGCCGGCTGCAACAGTTCCTGGGGAAGGGGTGGGAGTCCCCGCACCATCTGCCAGGGGTCACAGGTGACCCCCAAACCCCGCCGCGGGGGAGGGGGGCATGCCAGAGCTTGATTTATAGAAATGCACTGGGAAACTGGGGAAGACATGGTTCGGAGGGACCCGGGATGGGTGCGGGTCGGCTCCCCGCCATCAGCTCCCTTCCCGGCAGCATGGGCATCACTCCTCTCCCATGCCCCAGAGCTGGGGCGCAGTAGGGGTTGATTGCAGGAGCCGTGGCGGGGTTAAGCTGCAGATTCAAGCCCTGCAAGCCAGCCCAGGGCCCTGGCCAAGGCCCCTTGTGCCAGCTGGTAGATGCTCTCACAGCGGGGCAGTTTGCAAGGAGCAGATTGCACGGGGCAGGGCACAGCCCGGCTGTGGGACGAGGATGCTCCAGGCACCTTCACCCTTGCTAGAGCCCATCCTGAAGGTTTTCACCGGAGCTATCAAGAGGCAGTGGGTGGTTGCTGCTCGCTGCAGGGCTGCGCTGGCACAGGACCCAGTTCCGCCTCCTCATTCTGCATCCCTCAGCCCAATCCCATTCCTGCCTGCCTGCCTGCCTCGCCACCAGCCTCCTTGATGCCAAACCTCTCCGTCTAGAAGGACCCCGGTGCCCCCAGGCATCACAGACAGTGCCAGTCCCCTGCCCACAGGTCCCCTGTGCCCTGCAGTCGCTGCCAGCCCCACGCCCAGGGCTGGGAAGCTGCTTTTCCAGCATCCATTTCGGGGGTGAACGGAGACAAAAACCTCGCAGAGAAAGGTCGCCCACCCTGGCCCGGGTTGCTGCCATGGTGGTGGGTGTAGCGCTGGGGGACTGGCCGGTGCTTGGAGATGCTCAGGTGATGCTGGGGAGCTGCTCTGCACTTCGTCCACGTCCAGAAGAACCCTCGCTGGCTGTAGCAAGCCATGGGGGAGCAAGGAGGGACAAAGTGGGCACTTTTCTGGGTACCTGCTGGTCTGATGGTCCCCCTGCCTGCATCAGTTCAGGCCGTACGGTGTGAGGCAGCAGCCTGCCAAGGCCAGGAGGCTCCAGGTCATACCCAGCCGGCCAGGCCAGGTGGAGCAGAGGAAAGCTAGCCATCAGCAGGGCTCCCTGTACCCCAAACTCCCTGCCCGCTGCTGGCAGAGACACCACAGCATCCTCCGCAGCATCGCCCTCCATCCGAAGGACCTCCTGGCCCTCCATGGGGCCAGCACATCCTTCTGCATCTTTCTGCCCCTGGGTCCAGCTCCCGGGACAGGCTCCCTTCGGCCAAGGGGAGCAGCACGGTGGGACCCTCCAGCTTCACCCAAAGTGTTGGGAAATCAAACAAAATGAATGGAGAAGAAAGGGAAGGGCAGGAGAGGGGTGGAGAGGAGGGGCAGGTGTCAGCAAGCTGCCTCCAACCATCTGTTGCCAGCTCGGGGACTCCAGGGCCCCCCCAGCTCTGTGCCTGATGGGGACAACGCTTGCTCTCGGGGGGGGGACGGACACTGCGCGGTTGCATCCCCCACCTGAGCGCAGCCGCATCAGGGACTTTCGGAGGGGGATGCTGGCCCTCCCTCTGTGGGGCTCGGGGGCTGCCTGGGTGCCTTCGCCGCAGCTGAGCTCACGGGGAGGCTTGGGCAACGGTTGCCCCCCGCTCTCTGCAAGGAGGGAGGGTTGGGCTATCCCCTTGGCTCCCCCTAAAACTGTCTGGCCAGATGTGCCCCCTCCTTACACATGGGAGAGGTGGGTGCAGCAACCGCCTGCAAACCAGGGCCAGGGCTTGGGCTTCTTTGCCTGATCCAGGCCAGCCGGGACCAAAAACCTCCAGGCAGCATCGCTTTGGCCCTACAGTGGAGATGCTCCTGACTTACACCAGTATTAGGACAGTCGGACCCCGAGCACAGCTCTGCGGGTGTGATTTTGAGCTGCCAGCACAAGCAGGGTGTTTTTCCCATGTTTTCCCCATTTTTCCTGTGCTGTGCTGGGCACAGAGAACCAGGAAGAGGAGAAACGAAAGGGAGGCAACCGCAGCATCCCTCCTCTGCCCTGCCAGCCCCGGGGCAGCAGTGGTCCATCCGTCCCTGGAGCCTGGTTTGGGTTCCCTACATCGAGGTTTATGCAAGGCCAAGATGAAGCACACCTGGATGAGCCAGCATGCAGACACTGGGGCAAGGAGGGCTTCCCTTTGAGATACCCGGGGTGCTGGGAGACATCCACAGGGCTTGCAGACCGAGGCTCCTCTGGAGAGGCTGCTGGAGGCCAGGCAGGACACCCCGAGCATCTCCCAGGACACCCCGAGCATCTCCCAGGACACCTGCATGTGTGTGCCCAAATCATTCTCCTACCCCTGGGCAAGGTGAACTCCCCTGAGGGGGGCAGGAGAGGTCCCCCACATTTTGAAGGAGAGATGCTGAAAATTCAGGGTCCTGGGCGGAGAGATGCTCTATCACCCACAGGTCCTTGCCCCAGCTCATCCGCTGGGTCTTACCTTGTTCTCACCCTTGGAAATAGCTGAGCTTTCTGAAGAGATCCCTCCAGGATTTATCCTGGCATGGACCATGGCAGCCCAGGCATTACAGCTGAGGGCTCTGGACAGCCGCAGCCCCAGGTACCATCACCAGCTCCCGGACATTAGAGCTTTTGCAAAGTGAGGATGAAGAGGGTCACAGCTCCATCTGAGCCCCCGTAAGGCAAAGCCTGCTGCATTATATCCTAATCCGAGAGGCCTTGGGGACCGTGACTCTAAGTGGAGGCTCTCTAATCCCCTCCCGTAAATGATACGGCACTAACTACCCCGATGGGACTCTGGCCACATCTGGTAGGAGAGCCTGCCGGGAGTGCCCGGCTATACCTTTTGCTAAGAGGATGAGGATGCAGAGGGGAATACGCTAAACCATTTATGCCTTGGGCACTTTTTTATCCGCCGTGATCAGATGTCTGAGCTGGAAGGACAGGATCTCCATCTGGATGTATGGCCCCGGCCCTCGGCTTGCTCCCGCACCCCAGGCAGCATCCTTCCTCACTGCCGGCCGCTGGAGAAGCACCACTGGGGTATTCCTACAAAAAGCCTGGTGTGGATACAGCCACCTCCCTTTGCCGGGGCTCAGCGCTTTAAGGGGGGCAGAAACACCCCCCACCAACGAGCCCCATGCTCTGCCCCATCCCCAGCACCGCTAAGCGCATGGCTGCGATGCTCAGCTGTATGGTGAGGGAGATGCTGTCCTGCGTGTGGGAAACTCCAAGGTGGCTCAGAAACCCTCTGTCCCAGCCTTGAGCACAAGTTAACTGAGAAAATAACCCAAAACAACCCAGCCCACGCTTGCATGGTGGGCTCCGTGAGCAACCATCTGGAAGGGACCCTGGGGCAGCGTCCCCCTTCTCCCCCAGCCCACCTGGGGATGCAGTGGAGATGGGTCGAGTCCTGCTGCAATCAGGGTAGGAGGCCAACCGGGGTTTAGGTATGGTAAATCCTCCTTTTACAGTGATTCATCCTGAGGATGAAAGGGGTGGGGGAGAGCAGAGCCCCCCCCCGAGCAGCCAGGGAGGGGGCACGGAGCATCACTGGCAGCTGGGCTGGGAGTCCACNCAGATGCAGGTTTCGGTTGTTGATGCCCCAATCCAGAGCTGGTCCCCCCATCCCTCCCGCATCCCTCCTGCATCTCTGCCATCCCAGGGGTGCTCTTCCTATGATCAAATAAATACCACCGGGGAAAAACAAGACCACAGCGTTTCACCTCGGGGGTCCAACACCCTGCAGGGCGGAGGGTGGGAGCACAGCAAGGACCACGCACCCACCACCAGCACTGTCTCCACCCTGGCCGTGGCATGGCAAGCGGGCAGGGATGCCTGTGCTGCCGGACCACAGCTGGGTCCGGCCGTTGGAGAGGCAAGCCAAGGTCGCGTCCGTTGCCCCCGAGCTTCAGCTAACGGCCGGGAGCCTGCTGGGCCCCCTCCGCACCTTTCTCCTGCTCCCCGCGGGGACGCCGAGCAGCCAACTGTTCCCCGCAGAGGCTGGCGAGCTGCAGCCCAGGCTAATCCAATCCATCAGGGGGGTAATGAGCTATGAAAGTGTGGATTCAATTAAGGGGGATTGCGACGGAAGGCAGAGCCCGGCAGCAGACGGAGAAAGGAGCCCGCTCCCCTCTGAAAGGGTCCATCTGTGCCGCCGTGTCCCGTCTTTGTGCTCCCTGAAAGAGCCGGCACAGCACAAAAGCAGCCGCGTCCCCGCCGGGCACTGGCGCTGCACAAGGGTCCGACGATCCCGGCAGCCTGGGGGGGGAAACTGAGGCACGGTACAGTTAAGGGAGCAGTTTACAGCACCCGTGGCAGGGTTTGGAGGGCAAAAGCATGCACCCAGCTCTCTTGATGCTGGTTGCAACCTCGTTTGCAGGTGATTTAATTTTTATTTGTGAGTTAGGTGGGTTTTGTGCAGGGCTGCTTGCCTGGGAGATCTCCTTCCAATAGCCCAGCACAGCTGCTTGCTCAGGGCCCCATCTGGAGCACGGGGGGGCTGTGGGAGGCAGGATGAGCCCCCAGCTTTGGGTTAGTCCTCAGGGCTGGGCTGGTCCTGGTGCCACCTGCCTTTCAGAGCCCAACCCCTCGCCCAGGGCATGCTTTCCTGGCCAGGTGACATCCCAGTGTCCCCCTCAGCCTCCACGTACCTCCGGGGCTGACACCAGCTTGGGCATCTGATGGGCACGTGGCCGAATCCAGCAAGCTTAATCCTTTGCAGAAACCCATATTGAGTCACCACACATGGGGAGAGCGAGAACTGGAGCCTCAGGGTTTGCTGGGGTCAGTGCCTCAGTTTCCCCCTCCGGGAACGGCTGGAGTAGGTGGCGGTGCTGTGGGTGGGTGCGTACAGGGTCTTCAGCACCTGCCTGCCCTTGGCTCACATCTCTGGGACTCCTTCTGCATCACTTGGGCTGGAAATCCCCCCCAAGGCCTCTTCATCTGAGAGGCTCCTGCCTGATTACAACTTGGGAGGGATTGGGCCAGGGACAAGTTTAAAGACGGGATTATTCCTGTACAAATTCTGATTAAACCGTCCCCAAACCCTCCTGCTACAAGATTAAGCTGAGCTCTAATCTCGCCTGAGCAGCAAGACTTCGTCAATAACTCCAAATCTCTCCGTTGTTAGTTTATCTGGTGGGGATTAAGCTGGGAGGTTCCTGAACTTGTATTATAATATAAAAAAAAACCCACACCCAATGCTCTGTGTGTGTGCTGGCCAGTGCATGACAGCTGCCATCTCCCAAGTCTCAGCCAGGGAAGGGGCTGAATGAAATGCCCGGCGCCACCCAGATGCCAGCGTGGGCTCTGGGGATTGCCCAGGGCTGCCTGTCCCTGCCCGTGCTGCCACCAGTCCCGACGGAGCTGCTCAGCCGCTGGGATGAGGTGTGCAGTCCTGGTCCCATCCCAGTGCAGGCAGCGGGGCTGCCTGTTCCCACAGGCTGACTTTGGGATGTCTCAGGCTGCCAGCCCTTGCTGGGAGCCCAAATCCTTGTGTGCAGGACATCAACATGTTTTGCTCTTGCAGGACACAATTTACTGCCCCAACAGCAGCCCGGCCGGTGACCGCAGCCCTCAGCGGAGCAGGCTGTGGGATGGCTGTGGGATGGCACAGCTTGGGGACGAGCAGCTGTGTCCCCACAAGCTCTTCTGGTGGCCCAGGTGTTTTCTATCCACTCTGCTGGAGCACCAGGGCTCAGGTCCAAGTGACACCCCAGGAACATCCCTCAAACATGATCTCTGAGGCTTCCAGACCAGGGCAGATGGTGGAAGCGGGGGAGAAGGCTGAAGTGTTGCATGTGGCATCCTCCAAATGCAGCCCATGGTCCTCCCTCACCCCGGCCACTGCTCCCTGCAAGCCCAGCTGGGGTAAGACTCAGTTCATGGTGGCATCTGCATCCCCTTCTCTCTGCATGGTCATCACACTCTGGCTCAGCTCTGGACACCGAAGAGGGGTGGAGGGGACCCTGCGAGGGGGGCCCTTCTGCTGCTGGAAGCTGGCACAGGGTTAGTATTGCCCGTGTACTCATGGGTTCATCAGCCGGGGATGTCCTGAGACTCCCTAGAGTCCAGAGGAGGGGGGTGACACCTCTCCCAGCTGCATGACAGTCCCTCTTGTTGCCCTGAGCTCCCCTCGGGGTCAGCCAGCCTACCAGGGCCCACAACAGCTCCAGGGTAAGACCATGAGGTCCCCGCTATGAGTGGGACGCTTTGCCAGCAGCAGAATCCCTTTGGGTGCCAGGAGGAGCCACAGCACCTTTGGAGCCAGCGTGCTCCCTGGATCCTGTGGTAGGGTGGGGATTGGGAAGGCTGGGAGAGCCGGGATGGCACCCCAAGGCAAGGGATGTTCCGGTGCTGGCTGCGGCTGGACCGAGCAGATGCCAGGGGAGCATTTCCCCTAATCCCCTGGACCGGTCCCTGCTGCGTAAACACTCTGTACAGCTTTGCAAACAGATTGAACCGCGGCTGATCTGGAGAGCGGCAAAGAGCTTAGGGGCTCTGCGGAGCCAGTGCTGGGATTTGTGCGAATTACCTGCCCCGTGCTGGCGGGAGGCTCCGGAGGAGCCGGCGGTATGGGAAGCCTGGTCCCACCTCCGCCGGGCTGGATGTGCGAAGGGGACCTTGCCCTCCCCTGGGTGCCCTCACCCAGGCAGGGCGCAGGGGGTGTAGCAGGGTGGTGGGGCAGCCACGGATCCCCAGTTAGATGGACGAGGTGCAACATTTGAAAGCTCACAGGACATCCCAGCCCAGGACATGCTGGCTGGGGCACTGCAGCTAAGACTGGCCAGGCTCTTCTCCCAGGCATCCATCCCCACAGCATGTCCAAGGGGATCAACCTCCTGTGCTGTGACGTTGCCCAGTCCCATGCTCCAAGGACCTGGGTGGACGGAGCCGCACGCACACCACTCCAGGGCTTCGTGGGATGCTGGGCGGATGGACTGGAGGATGCTGGATGATGCAGGGATGGGGACACCCCATGCACAGGAGTTACCTGCCTGCACAGCCATGTCCAGGAGCAACAGCTTGGACTCTTGGAAAGAAGAGACTGGTCCTGAAGGCTGCAAACATGAAAATGATGGGTTGGTTTGCAACACACGGTGTGAGCCTGAGGGTCAAGGCTTTGCACAAGCCCAATTTAACCCTCAACGCCTGGTGGGTGCAGACAAGCTGTGTCCTGGCACATCCCAGTTTCCCCAGCATCAAGCATGGTGCCACCACGTTGATCGTCTTGGGACCATGCGCGGCTCGTCTCCCACCGGCCCGCACTAATCAGCAAGAAAGTTAGTTGCCAAAATCTGATGTCCTCAAGGGGGAAAAGACGATTAACTCAAGAATCAACAGTCTGATATTTCGGCTTAGTGGGAAAATCCTCGTGGTTTCCCAAGCTGGGCACATTAGGAGCTCAGTGGCTCACAGTGTTATCAGATTACAAACAATATCAGAATTACAGCTTTTAAATCTGGGGTTTAAAAAGACTTAGCAATTATACAGCTCTGGGCACTCCCACCATGCTGTGGAAACCAGGACGACTTGGAGCCAGGACCCTCAGAGTGAAGAGTTGCTCCCAACTGTGGCTTTTGCATGGACACCACCACCACTGACCGAGCCACGTGCCCAGCTGGTGCTGGGCGCCCTGAGTGCTGCTGTGGGAATGCCCGTATGGGATGGGGTGCAAAGCATCCCTGCCTTGGTGTCTTCTCCACCTGCCCAGGGAAGAACAATGTAGGAGGTTGTTCCCAGCTGGCCTTTTCGGCTCTGACAGTCATCCTTCAGTTTGCACGTTCCCCGGCTGCCTTTTTCCTTCCAGCATCCTTAAAAAAAGAGTCCTGGTTTTTAGCTAGCTCCCCAAGGATGGGGCTGGCTGCTGGAGTGCCAGAGAGGGGCTGGAAGGGCTGCTCTGCTATCCAAGCCAACCTCCACATGGGCCCAGATGGACACCCTGGTGGAGTTAAGGCCAGTAGAAGTAGAAGTCCAGAGGTGTCTGGAGCTGTCTCTGCGCTGCATCTGAAACCGATGCTCTCCCAGCAGTTGGAGACACAGGAGCTGGAGCATGAGGAGATGATGGACCATCGGAGGTTCCCCATACCTGCTCCAGCCTCCCTGGTCCTTCTTCCAGGAGAAAGAGCATCCTCAAATGTCAGCTGTGTCATCATATGGGAAGGGGAGAGTTCTTAACAAGGGCTCCTTTGTCCTAGATGCTCATTAGTCACTAAGGCTGCATAAGTGCAGCTGATGGACTCGACTTGCAGGGCTCAGCTCCTGGGCACCCACTCATCCCCAGCATTTCTGTGGGTCCTCACTAGGGCTGGTGAGAAGCGGCGTTGCCTCCCCAGGAGCCCTTCCCAGCACCCAGACCCTGCCTGCCCTGTCTCCCCTTCCGCCGCAGGACCTCTCCCAGCCTCCCCCCACGCTGGGAGAAGGTGGGTGGTGTGGGGCTGCGGGGACCCGCCAAGGCATGGGGTGGTGAGGGACCCCACCTGGGCCACCCAGCAGGGAAGAGGGACCTGCCCCATCAGCTCCCAGGCTGTGCTGGTGCTGGGGAGTGTGTGGTGTAGCGAGCATGTCAGTTCTCAGCTCCTCACCATCACAGCAGCCTCAGCAGTGCCAGCCAGCGGAGCCACGACCCCGGAGCTCCTCATGGACCGCTCACCCTGCACGCACACATGCACACACAGGGGTATTCCCTTGTCCCGGCACACACGCATACTGAGGGCCAGCTGTGCTCTCGCACACGCGTGCACACACGCAGCCCCGCGGGGGCCGGCGCAGGAGCAGGGCAGTGTTTGCCCCAGCCTGGCATGGCTCCCTGCCCTCTTGGCACAGGCTGGGGCTGCTGGAAGGGGAGATTCCCCTGCTGTCGGGCACACAGGCACCCGGGGGACATGGCACCGAGCAGGGCTTGGCCACTGGCCAGCGAGCGAGGGGCCGGGGGGGGCCGGGGGCACAGCTGGACCCTGGGCACCACTGGGCAGCCGGCCGCTGTCCTTATCCCACTGCTCCCAGAGCATTGTTGTGGGGGTCACGCTGCCATCGGGTGTGTGTTTGCGGGTGTGCACACATGTGTGCATGTGTCCGTAGGTGTCCGGAGTGTGGCTGTAAGGGAGGCGTGTGGGTTTGTGTGCATGCGTGCACATTTGTGCACAGCCTTAGGCATCCAGCGCAGAGCTGTGCAGGAGGGTTGTGAGTCTGTGTATGCATGCACAGCTGTTGTATCTACTTATTGATGCACGTATCTCTCCCCGTGTGCATACGTGTGTAAGTGTTGGAGTGTTTTGAATGTGCGTGTGCATATATATGTTGTGCATATGTGCTGGGAAGGGTCTCTCCATTTCCACAGGCTGCAATAACCCCCAGCCCACGGTACAGACCAGGGCAGGGTAAGACCCATCCCCAGGTAGGTGCATCCCCAGCCCAGCCCACTCCCCAAAGCAGCCGCTCCCCACTTGCTTGGGGGACACATGAGGTCTCCTCTCCTCGCCAGCCCCCTGCCCAGCTCACACCTCCCGTGCGGCTCAGCCCTGTCCCCGCTCAGGGCCGCAGCATCTCCCCCAGCCCTTTGCAGCGCGGCTGTAGCTGCGGGTCCCCCCAGAGAGCCCCCCGCCCTCGCCCCGCGTGGGNAGGCACTGAGGTGTGCAAGGACACGTGGAGCGTGGGGTCCCCGCGCGAGGGGCCGCAGGGGCTGCGGGGAGGAGAGGCCCCGACGGCAGCCAGAAGCTGTTTTGGGTTTTTAGCACAGCTGGGAAACGAGGACTCGTGGGTGCTGCGAGGGCCGGGTCACGCACACCCCTGCTCTCGATAGGGGCGATGGCTTAGATGGAGTGAAGTCAGGACGCCTGTGTCCCCAGAGCAGGCACAACGCTGCCGTTCACGGAGCAGGCAGGATGCATCCCAGTGCCTCTGCACGGCCACGGGTGCAGACCTGACCCGCGTGTGTGTGTGCTTGCACGTGCACGTCTCCCTGTGTGCATTTATGCACTGCTCACAAGAGTATGTCCACACGCAGACCTGTGCAGGACAATGCATTAGCATTTATGTGCATGGTGAACCAGTGTACACGCGTGCAAAGGGTTGTCTGCACGTGTCTGTGCACATGCGTGTGGTATTTGTGTGTGCGTGCCTGTATGGGCACATCCATATAGGTGCACACATGTGTGCGTGTCTGGGGCAGCACATGTGTGACTGTGTGCGTGTTTGCATGCATGTCTGCACGTGTGTGCGTGTGTGTTCGTGACATGCATCCCATGAATGCCATGGCCAAACGGGCAGAGCCCCAGGGCAGAGCCAGCAGCAGCTCCACGTTAAATGCACCCACCCTCCTCCGCAGCCGAGCCCACCACCACCCACCCCCTCCCCATGCCTCTGGAGATGACCTTCCAAGGGAGTCCCTTCGCAGGGAGTCCCATGGCCAGTGCTGGTCCCATGGCCAGCGCTGGCCACCAGCAGCAGCCCATGGAGCCCAGCCCCAAGGTCAGGGATCCCAGCTGGATGCCAGCACGGGGTGGGTTTTGGATCCTCTGGTTCCCCCCTGGCAGCCCCTGACCACCACCACTGTGTTGAAGACCACAGAAACAGAGATGACAGCCCCGGGGTGATGCTGCTTGAAACAAGACCACAACTTTATTTGAGCTAAAAACCCAATTCTGCTTTCTTTACAAAAGGATAAACATTTGCTCTCAGTACAAAAGGGAAGAAGCCCCAGGGCCCAGGGGCTGGGCAGGGACCTCTGGAGCTCAAGTCATCTCCAAATTCCCAACTCTATACAAAACACCTCTGCAAAACAGGGAGGTTTGGCCAGCCGGGCTCACAAGGCCAGTGGGACATCAAAAATAGTTGCTTGGATTTTCTTGAAAACAAAAATAGTTGCATAGCCTTTAAAAGTTATTGCTCATATAGAAATACAAGGGATGAGTTGGGAGTTGCCGGGCACACTCAGCCTCCAAAATCCAAGAAATGGCAATGTTAAATATGTACTTCAACATTAAATATGTAACCCCTTGGTTAAATACTTGGTTTCATCACCAGAAAATAGACCGTGAGGGCAGGAAGAAAATAAATTAAATAAATAATGGCTAATAAATAATCCTGGAGCAACAGCACTGCAAAAACCACATGTGTCCACAAAGCTAACTCCAACTAAGCACTTGGAAGTCAACTGGAAAATGAGGAGGTTATTCAGCACATTCCACATTTCATGTAAAATGGAAGAAAATAAATTAGACCCCCCCACACAGAGTAAATAATAAATAAAACAGGAAAATAAGACAACTTCTTTTGGCAGGATGTCTTCAGGACACTGATCATGATAAATAACACTACAAACCGTAAGAAGACGTGGCCCTAGTCAGGAACAAGGGTTCAGCTGAGAGCTCCTCTTCCAGCCAGGATATTTGTGCTCTGAAAGATCAACAGTCCCTTAACAAGGTTTCGAGATCCGTGTGCTGATAATCTCATTCTGGTTGTAGGTCACAGACGAGGTCTGAGGCTCAGGAGAGGACGGGCAGCAGGGCTCAGCACAGGAGGAGAGCAGTGGAGGGACCGTCACGGAAAAGCTCTGAGCCTGGCTGGACCATGCCATCCCTGGATGATACAGTGCCAGCAAAGATAAGGCTCTCCGTTGGGTGGGAAGCTTCAAGGAGGAGCAACTGTGTTGGTCTTCTGCAAGTGGTCCAGATCATTCCCACCTCTGCCAGCCCACCTGGCCATGGCTGGACTCAGAAAACCATGACCCCATCAGAGCGTGTGGAAGGGGAACCGGTCATCCCAAGGGGCAGGAGGGGCTTGTCTCCACCTGATGCAAGACAGAGGTGTGCCCATGCCCCACCACCCTAGGGAGGGAGGAAAAGGGGCCGTAACGTCTTGGCAATGGACGATCCCAAGTGCTGGAGTGCGTTCAGGCAGAAAGTCCTGCAGGGTGAAGCCACCTTCGTGAGCACCTCTGGGGAAGAGAGAGCAGGAGGCATTGGCTCAGCTTTCAGCAGTGGCTGCTCAGAGTTAAGCTGTTGTTAGGGTTCATGTGGCTCCTGGGGACAGCTCAGAAATCAGCAAGGTGGCACCAGCACAGACCTGCTGGGAGAGGACCGGAGGGCCAGCTGAACCTTCCACAGCGATGTCCTGCAGAGATGCTCAGAAGTCTCTCACCCCGTAGCGGCAATATCCTTGCTCCAGTTGTGTCCGTTCTAGAAACAGCTCCACGATGCGGCTGAACTTCTCTCTGCGTCAAGAATTTGGGTCTAACTCTGCTTTGCTATTCATTGAAGATGGCGTTGAGCTGAGGCCCGGCCACGTGGTGTGGGTAGGACTCATAGCTCATGTCTATGGGGATCTCGTAGCGGGGCACTGTGGTTTGGAAGTGAGAGGCATGTCCGTGTGCTCCAGTCAGGCTGACTGAGGGATAGTGGGCCATGAAGGTGTAGGATTTATCCAGGTCTGGAGACCCATCTTGCTTCAAGGAGAAGTTACCACTGATGCTCAGGGGTGGCGTCAGGGGACCCTCATAGGGGGGAGTGGTGCAGTCAGAGGGATGGTTTCCAAAGGAAGCATCCACCAAGCTCTTGAAGGTCGGAGGCTTTAAATGCAGCAGATGTGTTTCCATGGTCCCGTAGGGTGGGCTTGGGAGCCCCGGGGACTGGTAGCTGAAGGAGTGGCTGGATATGGCTGATTCACACACCGGGGACTTTTCTTCGTGCTTCTCCAGGAACAAGGTCTGCGGTCCCAGCTGCAGACAGCCAGCCACCAGGTTGCTGGTAGGCTGGGACAAGCCCTTGCAAAGCATCTCCACAAAGCTCTTCCCTTCAGGAGTCTGCCCTGTCTCGAGCACCTCAGACAGAGCCCAGATGTAGTTCCTTGCAAGCCTCAGCGTCTCAATCTTGGACAATTTCTGAGTCTTGGAGTAGCAGGGCATCACCCTCCGCAAGTTGTCAAGAGCATCATTCAGACCGTGCATCCGCGTGCGCTCCCGGGCGTTGGCCTTCACCCGCCGGGCCCTGAACCGCTCCAGCCTCGCCTTGGTCATTTTCTTCTTCTTTGGTCCTCTTCTCTTCGGCTTTTCCCCATCATCCTCTTCCTCCTCTTCTTCCTCGATGCTGTCATGCTCTTCATTCAAGCCAGACATCAATCCAAAAGGACCTTGCCTGCCATCCTCTTCCTTCAGGTCATCTTTAGAGCTCAGTGTTTCGTCCATCCAGGCTTGGGTGCTCACCAGCTCCGCCATCTCTTTGGGCTTGGCATACGTCTTGGTCATCTCTGATCTCTGCAACAAAGGGACAAGGAGATGTTTATGAATTCCAGCAGGAGAGTCGCTCAACATGCTGAGGGCATTAGGAACTGAGGTCAAAATCATCTTCCAGAGGCATCAACTGCTTTCTGTCCACCAATGGTACCTACAGAATATATTTATCCATCATGTATCTATTTATCTATCTACAATAATTTCTGGTGAATTTTTTGGGGAGCCACCAAAGCCTCTCCCTGGGGCCCAGCAGCTCTTTTCCAGGGCTCAGGGCTTCCAACAATTCAATTTTGGAGTTATTCCCACTCATGAGTCCCTCCCCTCATGGCTTCAACCCTGATTCGCGTTGTGGGTTGCAAAAGGGAGCCTGAAAGCAAAGGTCCTCTGCTGAGCTGCCTCCGGAGGTTTTCCTGCTGAGCTCTTCTAACCGGAGCGCATTTGCTTGAACCTTCGTTTCCTTCTGCCATAACGAACACAGTCACACCACACAAACCAGCCTGGGTTTCATGTTAATCAGCCCCCCAAATCCTGTCATCGTGCCTGACTCATTTAATAAAGCTTAGCATCTAAGCAGCTTTGCTGAAAGTGTGCTGCCCAAGCCCTGGCTCCGCTGCCCCTGTCCACCCCATGTGGAAAATCCCACTTTTAATATGCGTGATGGGGCTTGCGGGCTGGATTAGGGTGTTAATTGCTGCGCACAGCCATCGTATCCCCGGAGGACCATGTGGCCCCAATTAACTCTTCAGCAGAGTAACAGGGTCTGTCAGATGCTCGGAAATCTGGTGGGCGAAGGTGGTGAAGGACCTTCTTTGGGAGGAATGGAGGGGTCTGGCTGAGCCAGGATGGAGCGGGTCCAAATACCTTCTGCCAGCATCCTGGTGGGACCACAGGGTTGCACCGGCTTTGTGTGGTGCGAGCAGCCCAGAAACGGCTGCAGATCTGCTCCAAAACCCCTCCAGGCTGCAGTCTGAGGCTTACTTTCACTCCACCCTTGGGGACCTATCCCAAACGCAGCATCCCTGCCTGCAACTCCCATCCGTCACTGGTCCTGTGCACCAGCATCCATCCCAGAAGAAAATCACCAGGTTTGGGGCTCTGTTCAAGAGGCGAGCCCGGTGTCTTCCACCCTTCCCTGCACTTTGCAGTGCAGTATTCCCATGGAAATGTTTCAGAAGGTTGTCACTTTGGAAATCCATTTTGAATTTTTAGGGATTTTGCTCTCTTTCTCCAGAATATTGATTTTTTTTTTTTTAACAGGGGGCGGGGAGTGGGGAGTAGACAAAGAGGGAATTGCCTGATGAAGTCACTTTGGTAGTTTCCCAGTTTCCCCAGTGAGGAGACAGTGGGGAACCCACTGCGAAATGGGAAGCTTGTCCAGCCCCTTATTTTGGATACCTTTCATTTTCAGATGTCTCCATTCCACATCATCTGAAGGAACCACAAGAAACCCATTGCAGGCAAAAGCCTGCTGTAGCAGAAAACTTAATTTTCAAGTAGGGGTGGCTCAGCTCATAGCAGAGGGAGATGCTCTCCCTTCATGTCACCAGGCACCAAGCTCCCACCCCAAACAAGCGGGTTCAATTCCTCTTTTTCTGTAGGACCAGGAACTTGTTTTCAACCCTCCACTGGTTTGCTTTCTCTAGAGGACAGTTGGTTCAGGGCAAAGACTGACTGACTCCAGCCCTGCACAGCCCCTGGTACGAAGACCCTGAGCCCGGACAGGGCCACCCAAGGCAGAAGAAACACAGACGGCTGGGGAGGAGGATGTAGGAAAGATGCTGGCACAAGAGCCAGGAACAAAACAGGCAGCTGGGGCTGGGAATTCATCACGGAGAGGGGCAGGAAGGACAAGAAACCCACAAGCAGACCATGAAAATTAGGATTTGCTTGAGACCTCTGCGCCACGTCCTGCCTGGGAACGCAGCAGGATGTGGCCCAGCTGTACGTGGACCTGGTGGGCTCTAGCTGCAGGGCTGATTAAAAGCCCTACAGCTGCTCCATCAGCTCCAGCACGGCCAACGGGGCGGCTACGGGGACACCAGTGTCGGCTGAGTCCTGAACCCAGAGCTCCCAGTCCCACTCATGGTCCCAGTCCCACTCTCAGGCAACTGGGCAGGGGAGAGGGGATGCACTGACATTTGTGGGGGGCATCTCCTCAAGGGCAGCCCTGCAGCATCCACACAGACCTGGAAAAGGGGGAGGGAAGTGGGGGATGCTGGTTTCCTCGCTGGGGAAGGGGCTGCGCTCGCAGAGCACCGGGCACCCCGACCGGGCTCCCTTCCCCGGGCTGCCCACTCCAGGAGCGGAGAAACAAAAGCCGGGGGCTGGGGCAGGTCCTTCATCTCCCCCATCATCTTCATCACCTCCATCCCCAGCGAAAGCCCGGCCCCGACGTGGCCGGGGCGGGGGGGCCGGACCCGCTGCCAGCCAGTGCCCGGCTC
>WAAD01017442.1:44960-67504 GCA_013389945.1 Fregata magnificens
GATGAGCACCCCTGAATGAGCACCCCTAGATGGGCACCCCTGGACAAGTACCCTTGGAAGAGCACCCTGGGATGAAGACCTTAAGATGGGCATCCCTAGATGAGCACCCCTGAATGAGCACCCCTAGATGGGCACATCTGGATGGGCATCCCTGGACGAGTACCCTTGGAAGAGCACCCTGGGATGAACAGCCTAGGACAGGCATCCCTAGATGAGCACCACTGAATGAGCACCCCTAGATGGGCACCCCTGGATGAGCACCCTTGGGTGGGGATCCCTAGATGGGCACATCTGGATGGGCATCCCTGGACGAGTACCCTTGGAAGAGCACCCTGGGATGAACACCTTAAGATGGGCATCTCTAGATGAGCACCCCTGAATGAGCACACCTGGATGGGGATGCCTAGATGGGCACATCTGGATGGGCATCCCTGGACGAGTACCCTTGGAAGAGCACCCTGGGATGAACACCTTAAGATGGGCATCTCTAGATGAGCAACCCTGGATGGACACCCTTGGGTGAGCACCACTGGATGGACACTCTTAGATGAGCACCCCGAGGTGGGCACCCTTGGGTGAGCACCACTGGATGGACACTCTTAGATGAGCACCCCGAGGTGGGCACCCCTGGGTGGGCACCCCTAGATGTCCACCCCAGCTTGCCCAGCACCAGGACAGACTCTGCCACGCAGCTCCCTCCACAGAGGGAGTCCCCCAGGGGGTCCCCATCTGATAGGGCATGGCCAAGCTTGATGTGACAATGACACGGGGCTGCCGGGGTCTCAGACTCGGGCGTCAGCACCCGCCGCCCCCCTTGGCTGGGCACTGCTGTGGTGATGCCGGTGCTGGGGAGAGCTGGGGGGCCAGGCCCTGGGCAACGCTGGCTCTGACCCAGGTGCTGGGGGTGGGTGCAGGGGCTGCAGCTCCCTCCCAGCTGTAATGAGAGACCAAAGGGGGAGTAATTAGTTGCTGGTACGGCCAGAAGGGGCCCGGCTGAGCTCTGCGCCACTCAGACAAGGGAAGGGGCCCCAGGCTCCACAGCCCCCGGGCAGCAAGAGGGGGCGATGGAAAAAGACCCCCCATTAATTAAGGGACGGACATTATGGGTCACCTTGTTCTGCCCCTCAGACCTGGAGCTCAGCTCCTCCAACTGCAGGGGCTGCAGCCGCCCACCCTGAGGAAGGGGCTGGGCTGGGACCCTCTGCAGCAACGGGGCTGGAAGCGGGGGACGGTGATGGCACCGCAAAAGTCATCCCCCCCTCCATCCCTGCCCGGACTCTGGTCCCAGAGCTCAGCATTGCTGCATGGGAGCCTCCCCGCACGCGCCAGCCCGCAGGACCCTTCACATTAATTTAGAGCGCTTGCAATCATGTCTTTGGCAGCCTGGGATTACAGGGAATACTAATTAATTCATTAGTGGATTCATGGCTTACTTCCCACCGCCAGGCTGGGATGGGCAGGGCAGGCAGGAACAGATTGCGGCCAATAAATCTGCCTGTTGCCACACTGCCCGGCTCAGCGGCGGCTTCGTCCCCTCCCTGACAGATGGCTCCAACAGGTCCGGGCACCCACACAAAGGGGCCGGTGGGCGCCTTGGCGGGGGGAACACGGTGAAACCTCCCCCGGGGCTGGCGGTGGCCCTCGGATGCCGGGAGCGGGAGCGACCCCCGGGAGCAAGCGGGGCGATGGCGGGCGCATTGTCTGCCGCCCCACTGCCTTTCAGCGCCCGGCCACGTGCCGCTCGCTAATCCCATTGTACGGGGGCTTTGCATCTGTTGGGGTTACAGGCAGCTCTGGCCCCCCGGGACCGCTCTCGCAAGATGTTCAACCTTCCCGCTCCCGCCTCCATTGCCAGCCCCGGGGACAGGCACCGCAGCCCCGGGACGGGGACCTCAGTGGGCAGAGGGTGGGGTGCTGTGGCTGGGGTGGAAGTGCAGCCCCCCCGCCCCATCCCGGGTGGGTGCTGGGGGTCTCCGAGGCAGGCGGGAGGGAAGCGCAGCTGGGCATTACCATTTACCAGCTGGGTTTAGCCCCACATCTAGCCCCTGGCAAACCAGGGCTGCACTGGTAATCCCTGAACCCCAAGCTGTGCACACCCCAGGAGCCTCCCACCCTCCCCGAGAGCCCTCCCACCCCCATGTGTCCTTTCCTTGTGTCCCCCGCTCCTCCATGCCCCCTGTGTAGCCCTCTCATCCCCCACGTGTCTTTCCATCCCTCCCAGGCATCCTCCATCCCCCATTTAACCCTCCCATCTCTCAGGGGTCATCCCCTCAGGTCTCCCATCCCCTGCAGGTCCCCCACATCTCATCCCTCCCCTCCATTGCCTTCCCACCACCCCACATCCCTCCACAGCTCTCCATTCCCTCGGCACTGGTGGCTCCGGACGTCGGCTTGTTACCCCACAGCCATCTCAGCTCAGGGGCAGAACATGTCCCCATCACCCTGCATATTCCCACTCATGCCTGCTCATCCTGAGCCTCAGTTTCCCTCTCTGCTGTGGGGCTCTGAGCGGTGCAGCCCACGAGGAACAGACTGCACCATCCCCGTGACATCTGGAGAAGAGGTGGCAGGTCCTGAGCTCGTCCACGTTACCCCCGTCTGTTGGTCACACGCAAGACGTCCCTCACTCTGTGGCCCTTCCCTGGCGCTCTGCAAGGAAATCACCCTTGAAAGCATCATCCTTCTCAGATGCTCCGCATCCCAGGCCTGTAACCACAGGGGGCAAGCCGCAATCCCAGCAGGGCTCAGGTGATGTGGGGGACTCGGGGGGACCTGGAGCAGGTCCTCCCGACGGCTGCAAGACTTGCCAAAAGGAGCTAGATTTGGGGTACTCCACCTTGATGCTGCTCCATCCTGGGATGCTCCACCTTGATGATGCTCGACCCTAGGATGCTCCACCTTGATGGTGCTCCATCCTGGGATGCTCCACCTTGAAGCTCCACCCTGAGATGCTCCACCTTGATGGTGCTCCATCCTGGGATGCTCCACCTTGAAGCTCCACCCTGAGATGCTCCACCTTGATGGTGCTCCATCCTGGGATGCTCCATCTTGAAGCTCCACCCTGAGATGCTCCACCTCAACGATGCTCCACCTGGAAAGGGGATGAAGCCACCACCCAGATGCTCCAGGCAGGGTACAAACCTGTGCATACAAGGGGCAAAATTTGGGGATGATGAGAAGTGGGCGAAGCTCATCCCACCCCTGTTCCCATGTCCCACCAGCACCCCCGGCCACCAACCCCCACCCCAGAGTTTCTCTCCATCCCCTAATCCCCTTGCCAGCCCCTGGCCTCAGAGGGGCCGCAGCCTGGAAGGGAGGGTAATTGCCAGAGTAAATATTGTGAAAGCCAATTGCTGCCCCAGTGCCGGCCGCCCACCGCCCCCACGCCCGGGCTGGCATTCCTGGGCCTGTGCGGAAACGCAATTACCGCGTATTAACGGGGTCTAATTTAATCCCGGCAGCTGCGCCCGGGACGGCTGATTTGCATGACACTGGGGAATGCAATTAAAGAGAAATCAGGGGCTGGGGGGCCCGGCGGGGCAGCGGGGGGCCAGGGGGGCCGCGGCCAGCGCTCGCTGACCCGTGTTTGTCAATTTGAGTGATGGTGGCACCGGGGAGAGGTGGCGGGGGGGCTGTGACAAAGGGGCCTGTCCCCGGGGTTCCCCAGCAGCTCGGTTTTGGGGGTCTCCCAAGTCCCACGCGCACAGTCCTGGTGGCTCAGCTGTGGGGTCCGCTTGGCTGCAGAGGGTGTTTCACCACCCTGATGGCTGTTGGTGCTGGAGAAGGGACAAGTCAGGGGTTGGGGACACCCTGCGAGGACCAGCCATCTCCCCAATCCTCGCTGCAGCACTCCTCCTGCCTGCTGGCCACCTCCTGCCCCCCAAAACCTCCAGGGATGGGGCACAGAGGATGGGGCACCCAATGCATGCCGATGCCACGGGGTGCTCTGGAGATGTACAGGGCTGAGCCTCTCACATGGCTCCCTGCCTCAGTTTCCCCTGTCCAGCCCAGGGTCTGCTCCCCGGTGAGGAGGCGGGGGTGGGATGCCGAGGTGCCCAGATGGACCAGGAGGCACAGATGGGCTCAAGCACCCCTAGCAAGCGGGGAGGGAAGGGCCACAACCCCACTGTCCCCCAGGAGCAAGCCCCCCGTCCAGCACAGGAGCCGTTCCCAGAGCGGCTGCCTGCTCGCTGGGCTCCTGGCAGCCCGCAGGACGCGGCGGCTGCGGGCACAGCTGGGAGAGCCCAGATTTGCTCCCGGTTGCCTCCAGCTCTGTGGAGCTGGCAGGGATGCCCAGGCGTCCTCCTCCCGAGAGCAGGGCTGGGGACACCCTGGAGCTGGGGAATGCTGAGGACGGTCCCTGTTTAGGGGAGACATCTCCATCGCACGCAGGGAACAGCGAGTGACACCCCAGCCATGCCGTCGCCTGGTGCATCAGCCCGGGTGAAGTCAGGACGTCCCCATGGCTCAGTGGGGACCCCGTTGCCAGAGCTCTCTGGAAAAGAGAGGGGTGCAATGCCCAGCACCTTCTCTAGAAAAGGGTTTATCAGGGTGGGGAAAGACCCTTTTCCCCAGCGCTGCTGGGGCAGAAACCCCCCGAGGCTCAGCCCCGAGAGGGGCTTTTCCTGCTGGGAGTGGGGCTACACCAGCAGGCTTGTAGGGGGGGTCCTGGGTGGTCTCAGCAGCATGAACCTGGCTGCTGAGGAGCAGGATCCAGCCCACCACGTCCTCTTCCCCCTGCCCCACGCATGCACATGACAGGCAGGGTCCTGGGGGTCCCCACAACTGAGGGCAGCCAGCGTGGCACTGTGGCTCCTACAGAGCTGCCTTGGAGCGCACCGTCAAACCGGGGGTGCAGGCAAAGAACCCCCAACCCGCTGCCAGGGTGCGGGTGCCTGGGACGAGCAGTTGGCCCGTGGTCCCCAGCCCCTGCTTTCCTGCTTTGCATCTCAACGAAAGATCCCAGATTGGCGTAATTCGGCGGAGGGGATGCTGGGCCCGCACAGGCTCAGACGACATCTACTCATGGGCCAGGGGCTGCTCGTGGGCCGGGGGCTGCTCATGGTCTGGGGATGCCAGTCCAGCCCCGCTCCATCGCTCCTTGACAGCTCTGCGGGGGCTCTCCAGCCCTGGGCAGCCCTTCGCCCTCCCACCACCACCCAGGCTGCCTGCAAGCAGGACCCTTGCTCCTCTGCTTGCTGCAAAACTCCCTGGAGCGCTCAGCACAGCACCCAGCCCCTCTCCTGCACACCCTAATTTCAATAACAAGATATTTTCTTATATGAGCACCGCAGAGCAGACCCCGACAGGCCTGGATCATGAGCAGGAGCTGCACAGCTCCTGGAGGAAGAGCCACAGGCTGTCCCAGGTCGCTGCAGAGGTGATGGCACGCACAGCCCTGGGGCCACCGTGTCACCTCACTGCCCCTGGGGACAGTCACCCCACGGGGAAGGCTGCAGCCCGGCCACACACGTGTGCGATGGTGCAGAGCCAGAAGTGGAGCCGGGCGAGCGCCAGCCGTGCATCCCCGGGCGGGAGCTGACATCTGCTGGTAAGAAACCTCAGCAGCCGACAGCCCCACGGGGTGCCCCGCATCCCGCTCGGGGTGCTCACCAGGCCCGCAGCTGGGCATCACCACAAACTTGGGGAGCAAGACCTTGTCCATGCAGAGGTCCTCAAGCAGGAGGGCTCATGCAAATCTGTGTGTCCTCCACCATGTAGGGTTGGAGGCAGCACAGCACAAGGGATGCTGGGCAGATCAGGGGGACCAGTGCATGGGGTACAACACATCCCTGGGGTCACAGGACAGTTTTGGGGGACCAGGACATGGGGTACAGCACAGCCCTGGGGTCACAGGACAGTTTTGGGGGACAAAGACATGGGGTACGGCACAGCCCTGGCATCACAGGACAGTTTTGGGGGGTGAAGACATGGGGTACAGCACAGCCCCAGGGCCCAGGACTTTGGGATGAGCATTGCCCTGTGCACGGCACAGCCCCGCAGCCCTGGGTGCCACCCCGCAGCAGCCCTGGGGCTCCCCCCCACTGCTGTCTGCGGCCGCTTCTACCCCTTAAACCCTCAGGGTGGGGACAAAAGGACTCCGTGCGGGCATCGGCAAGGTGGTCCTGGCCTCTTGGGACTGGATTCATCCCAGGAAAGAGCCTACTGGGGTCTGCCCAGAGCCCACCCCAAAGTCCCCAGAGGCTCGAGGAGGTTTGTCTCCGGTGCCCCTGCCCTGGCCAGGCTCTGCAGGAGGAGGAGGAGGAGGAGGAGGAAGAAGATGCCTTGGCACAGGCAGTGACGCTGCTGCCTGGACGGCAACCACGGGCCCCAGATGTTGAGCTGCGGGCACGGCTTTGCCGGGAGCCGCCGTCTCTGCCCGTTTGGCAACCTCCTCGCCCAGCTGCTGCCCCCTCTCCTCCGGCTCCGCAGCCGGGGCTGCCGTCCCCCTGGAGCATCCCTGGACCGTCCCCCAGGACTGACTGCGGCGAGGAGCTGCTGTGGCACCTGGTCCAGCTTGGCCCCAACCCAGACGTGGAGATTTGCCGGCATCCCCGGGAGGGCCGCACGGATCTGCGCTGGCTCAGGAAAAGCATCCCTGGGGAAGAGGAGCCCAGACACCTCTGCAGGCACCAGGATCCAGCCGAGGGGTGACTTTGCTGGAGGAGCAACAGAGGGGGACATTCGCCGGGGTCAGAGTAGAACATCCCCAAGGATGCCCAGCCTCCCCAGGGAGAAAGGGTTGCTCTTTGCAGGGAACATGGATTTTCTGAGAATTTACAAGTAAATCCATTAATTAGTTTATGAGCTAAAATTAATTAGAAATGGGTCCTCTAAGGGCTGCTGCTCCGTGTCGGGTCGTTAGGTCCGGCTGACAGTAATAGCAGTAAATTGAGTTAACGGAAATAATCGCGGTGACGTCTCTCAGCCAGCTGGGTCGGCTCCAGGCGCAGCACGGCTCCGAGCTCCAAATTCAAACTGCACGTGGAGGCTGCAGCCACGGGTGCTCCTGAGGGGATCAGAGCGAGAGGCGACGTCCTGGGACACCACGGTGTCTCCAGATGCCATCTGCCTGCTCCTCGAAAGGATGGAGAGCCAAAGACCCTCTGCGAGCTGGGACCACGTCCATGCCCATCTCCTGCCTATGGATGCGTCAGATCTGGAAAAAAAGATGTCCTGAAGCCTCAGAGCTGTTGGATGGAGGTTGGCCCCCAGCTCCAGTACCCCCCAGTGCCCCCCACTCCAGTTACTGGGGACCCCACAGCCTTTTGGGGTCACCAGCTCCCAGGTGGTGACATCCAGCTGGGAGCCTGCTGCCCCGAGCATCCTCGCTCAGAGGTTTTCTGCTCAGCCAAAAATGGGTCCCTTTTTAAGTTCAATTCTCAAGGTTTAGGGACAATGCCACACCTCGCTTTGTGCAAGAGGCAAACACGAGCGAGCCTTTTGCGTCGGATTACACCACCCAGCACAACCCAGGAGGGCTCCATCAGCCGGGGTCTAATTTAAGCTCCACTCCATCCCCAGCAAATCCATCGCTAATAATGCACTAACCCACCTCAGGGAACAATTATGGGGTGAGGAGCTGTCAGGAATAACTTGTGCCATCTCCCCGGGGACATCCCACTCTGCAGAGAGTGGCAGCGCTGCCGCGTCCCAGCTCTCGGCGTCCCCGTCAGGAGCTTTTTCCTGGGAAAAAGAAAAAAAAAAAAAAGCTGTTTTTTGAGATGAGATTTATCTCACCTGTGGTGGGAAGCCGGAGGTGGCCACTGCAGTTGTCACTGCATACATTTATCCACCCCCAACGCTTCCCTCGGCCAGCTCAGAGGTGGACTTTGCCATCTGAGAGCTCCTATGCGCTTGCACGACACACCTTTCCCCTGCAAAATCATGCAAAAAAAATGCTTTATTTACTCAAAAAGCTGCCCAGAAATGCCAGGAGGGAGGCGGTGGTGCGATGTGTGCAGCAGCACACACCCCTGTGCCCAGCTGGAGGAAGAGCTGCCAGCCAAGGGGAGGAGGAGGAGGCAGCTCTTCGCGCGGGGCCAAGGCATTTGCCTGCTCCAGGAGGTGCTGGGTTTATTCCTAGAAGGAGTTTATTGGGGGGAAAATCATTCATTTAGGGCATCTCACCACCAGTGAAGAGGTGAGATGAGCCGGTCATGGGCGACCAGGTTTTGTCCACCCTCCGAGCAGAAGCAAAGCCATGAGACTCTTCCCACTGGTCTCCCAAGCTGGAAACCAGCAAGCACTGGTTCGGCAGTATGCCCTCGTTGCACATGGACTTGGGGGTACAACCCCACGGAGCCCTTCTCAAGACCGCTCCAGGCTTGTCCCGGATGGAGACGTGTCTCTCCAGAGCATCCCACGACTCTGAAAAGACACGGAGCTTCTCCCTCCCCCGTCCCCAGGAAGATCACCGGCTTCCCACGGAGCTGCCAGCATCATCCTCATTGCCATGGCAACCAGGCAGCCCCCTCCCCCCCCCCCGNCCCAGCCCCCACAGGACCTCCATGCATTGGCGGGGGGGGGCAGGCACAGCCGCCTTTTGGACCTGGGGCCATGGCCACGGTGGTCCACAGCCTGGGACAAGGAGACCCTGGGTGGGAGGACCCCCCACCCAGGGCTGGTCATCCCCCCGCTCAGTGATGAGCGAAGGGAAAGAGGTGAAAGCCATCAGCCCCAAGGAGGATAGAAGATGCTGGATGTGGCAGGGGTGGCCAGCCTGTCCCCGTGCACCCCCCAGCCACCCAGCGTCACCTCGTGTCCAAGTTCTACTCACACCCAGAGCACCAGGACATGCCAGAGCATCATCGTCCCTGCGCCAGAGGTGAGGACACCGAGCTGGGGACCACCATGGGGATGCTGAGAGAGGCCCATGCTGTCCCCACTCCTCACGGTCTGAGTGGCAGGTGCCAGTCTGGAAGGGGGTGGGAAGAGCCCCAGGAGCTAACGAACTCCGCTAATGAGGGACAGAGCGCCTGGCACCCAAGCCCTGTAAGGGGAATGAGAGCTTGGGGACAGAGAAGTCTTGTGGGCTGGGGTCTTGGGGTCTGTCTTTGCAGGACAGGCTCAAAGGCACAGCTGGGCACAGCTGGGCACAGCTGGATCCAGCTGAGCCCCTGCAGCTGGAGGGGTCCCAGCAGGCCTGGGAAGCAGTGGGGTGGTCTCCACGCCAGATAAAGATTGAAGACTGTGAGTGTAGGGCTGGTGGGTGTCCTGGGGCCAACACGCATGGGATGGGTCCCTTGGGGCTCAGCTGGCACCAGTCCCCCCCATGGGCACCTGAATCGAGTCCGGGGAGACTCAGTTCATCTAAAGCAGCTGCCTCCATCTGGCAGCAGGATCATACCCTGGACTAGACCACAGCTGGGGCTGGGTTTCGATCCCTCACGGCCACGGGTTACAGGCAGGAACCAGACAGGCAGCAATTAGGGGGTTGCTTTATTGGTAGCTTTGGTCTGGAGTGATGCATGCAAGCGGTGCAAGAAGAGCCATGGGATGAGCTGGGAGTCAACAGGATCCGGAGTCAGGGAGCTGCGTGATGCTTGTGCAGAGCCAGGGATGCTTGGAGGGAGGAGGGGGATGGATCCTGCTCCCCGGGGAGTGTGCTGGCAGCCAGGGCCAGCCCTGCAAGGGAGCCCAAATCGCACTGTGGAGGGGGAGCAGGTCCTGAATCCTCCACTGCCCCAAAACCTGCTCTGAGTCAGCCCCCCCAGCCCAGCTCTGGCTCCAGATGAGCCACCGTGACACACAGGGACGTGGAGATCCCTGGTGTGGGATCAGGGGAGGGTTGGTGGGATAGCAGGGAGGTCTGGTGGGATGGTGGGGAGGTCTAGTGGGATGGCAGGGTGGTTTGGTGGGATGGTGGGGAGGTTTGGGTGCTCGGTGCTCAGGGCAGGAGCAGAGAAGGAGCTGTGCACGGTCCTGGGCAGCCATGGGAGGTGGTGTGGGCTCCCAGTGCTCCCAGGAGAGCATCCCCCCACCCAACCCCCAGCCCTGGAGCTGCAACCCTGCCAGCAACAGGACACCCCGTGTCCCCAGGATCCCCCGGGAAGGAAGGGACTTACTGTGCTGCCTGCTCGTCATCTGGAAGAGAGAAAACACTGAAGGGGTGAGACCTGGCCCAGTCCCACCATCCCACCCTCACGGGAGCACCCAGCCAGCCCCCCAGCACCCACCCCACTACATCTCCCACCAACATCCAGTGTGGCAGGGTGGGAAGGAGCTGGGAATGCCTCTCGGGGCGGCAGCATTGCTGTCCCCGCTGACTGTGGCAGAGCCCTCCTGCCCGCTGTTGCTCCCCCTTCCCCACTCACCTGAGGAGATTGTAACTCAGAGCCTTGAAAGTTTGGCCCAGTATGTCAATGAGAGCGGTCATCATTCCTTCGTCAGGTCTCTCAGCTGCCTCAGCATCTGCAGGAAGAAACGGGGTTACCCGAGCACCCCCATGTGCCACTAACAGGGTGCTCCTCATCCCCTCCACAGCACCTCCCACCTGCCCCCCAAAACTGGTGGCCGCGATGCCCAGCACGTCTTGACCCTTGCGCTGACACCCTGGCCAAGGCCACCACCCCCTTCCCCGGCCCCAAGGGAGCTGCCTCTTGCTGTGGGGTTTGCAGGGAGCCAGGGCTGCTCAGACCTCATCTGTGCTATGTGGGTCTGACCCACGCGCTTCCCCGCCTGCCTTGGAGAGAAGAGAGGGATGCAGGAGCATCCTCACCCGCCGGGAACAACCCCACCTTCAGAACAAGAGAAAAAACCCAAAGATTTGCCATTCCCTGGAGGGCTTGGGGTCTTTGGGGGGGTCCCAAACCTCTGCCTTGGAGCCCAGCCACCAGACCCCCTGGGTGAACAGGATTCACATGCAGGACCCCTACTTAACTCACCGGACCTTGCGGAAGGCGTCTCATCAACAGGAGCTGCAGGAGGAAGAGAAACGGCATCACCCACCTCAGGAGGGTGTCGGGACACCCCACTGCACACAGGACACCCCCCACTCTGCACCCAGCCCCTTGACACACATGCCTGGACAGCCTGACCCCCCTCCTGCATCCCACCGCAGACCACCCCAGTGCCACCCGGCGTCCCCCTGAGGACCTGCCCGACTCACCGCCAGCAGCCAGACTGCAGGCAAGCCCGGCCAGCAGCAGGACGACCCAGAGCTTCATCATCTTGGAAGATTTCATACGACAGCCACAGCTAGGAACCACCAACGGATGAGCCAGGGCCAGGGTCTGTCCCTTATGAAGGCAGCAGGGGCCAATCGGCCACAGCTGGGAGGGCTCAGGGATGCACGGGATTTTCCAGGTGTGGGAAGATGCCCGTGCCCAGGCGCCCAGCCAGGGACAGGATTAGCCCGGATTAGCCCTGCAGCCCCTCCGGGCAGCGCAACCGGCCCCGCTGCCAGCCCCAAGAGCACTCAAACCAGCCCCAGGCTCATTCCCAGGGCTCCCAGCCCTCTGTGTGCCAAGCAATTCCCGAGTCCTCAAAGCCCCAGCAGCTCATGTAGCTCCATGGTTCCCACTCCACAACATCCCAGTGCACTCCGTACCACCCCAGTACACTCCATAGTCCCCCAGTACACTCTTGTTCACCCCACAAGCCTCCCATGCCCCATACTCTCCAAGCCCCTCCCCAGCTCACTCCGTAGCCCCCTGCTCACTCCCCAGCCCCTATATGCTCCTCGACTGCCAGCCCCCCAGCTGCAGATCTTTCCTGCTCATCACGGAGCATGTTTTCAGCTCCAGCACTTTATTTCTCACCACTTGACAGATAACAGACAGCGAGGGGACGTGCGGGAGCGGCGGACGCTTGGTGAGATGGAGGGGCACGTGAAGCCAGCCCGGTCCCAGCCCCGGCAGGGAGTGGGGATGCACAGGGGAGGTGATGGTGGGGATCGTCATGCTGACACACGCAGCCTCTGAAACATAGAGGTAACACGAGAGGAGGATGGCTCCGCTCAGGAATTGGGGCAGAGCTGTGCTCACCGGGTGGCAGCGGGACAGGGATGCTGCGGGAGCATCCTCGTGGTCAGGTCCGGCCCCAGCTCCTCCTCATTTCAGCGATGAGTGGGGCAGAGCATCTCTCTCCCTTCTTGGGGATGTGGGTTGAGCTCAGAGCATCTTCACTGATTAAAGGGATTAGCTGAGCCAGAGGTGGTTGGTGCTTTGAGGCCAAGGGCATGGGCCGGAGCACGGGAGGGACCACGAGCTGCACGAGATGAGGACAAGCCACGGCTCTGTGGGGAGAGCCAAGGCTGCCATGAACTGCAAAAAAACTGGATGAATAATCTCCCCAGCACTGCTTAGCAAACAAACCCCATCCAGAGCGTACGTGAGCTGGGGAGGGAGAGAGCCGTGTCATGTCTCTCCAGACATGCAAGGCAGGGGGGAAGTGCGGTGTCGGTACAGACCAGCTCAACAGCCCTGCGTCGGCATCGCACCACGGCCGGGGCGGATGGAGCAGCCGAGCGTGACCCGCCGCAATGCCGGCACAGACAGCGCTGACAGCACGGCCAGGAGGGATTCGCCTGGGTGGTTTCAGACCTCCAGGCTGACAATGCAGGAAAAAGATTTAGGTGAAACTTTAGGGAAAGCTTTATGGAGGTGCCGACAGCAGGTCCCTGGGCTGGCAGAGGGGTTCCCGGTGACGTGTCCCAGGAGATGCTCCAGCAGGCTGGGTCCTGGACGGGGATGTGAATGGGGTGCTACAGGAGGGGTGGATGGGGTGCCGTAGCAAACCCATACCCAGATGTAGGACATGGTCCACACTTGCAGCTCCTGGCCTCTCCCCTGCCATCTCAAACAGCTCATGCTCCCTGTGGGAAGGTGCTCCCACGGCTCTGCCGCATCATTCCTCCAGCCCTTGGGCGAGCAAATGCACTGAGCTCTTTCTGCGTCGGGCTGTGGGTTGTTCATCCCCGAATTTAAATGCTCTGCACAGTCTCAAGTCTTTTATTTTCAGTCTAAAACTTGCAAAATCACATTGTCCCTGCTCAGGTGGGGTCTCAGAAATTGCATGGCCTCTTTGCAAGAGCCCAGAGCTCAAAGAGGACACTTCTCCGTTTGCACCCATAAATCACCATCCCTGGTCCCAGGCAGAGCCTTCGCTGCCTCTTGGCAGGGGATAAATCCTCAGTATTTTCCATGCATTTCTGCTGCCCAGTGCCCGAGGGAGGATTTGTGCTGTGTATCCGGCTTCTCAGGCCACCCCGTTCATTCCTGGTGGGAAGAGGAGGAAAAGGAGAACCTTGGAGCACCCAGCTCTGCCCCAGGGTGGGATTTCAGGCACCCGGATGCAGGATGTGGAGCTAAAACCCCGCGGGGGGGAGTGGGTCACAGCTGGGATCCTGGCTCAGGGAGAAAATAGCCAACTACCCGGCATGGGGAGGCTGGGAGCACAAGTGTAACTTCATTTTGATGCTGTACCATTTACAAGGTATTCCATCCCACCAGGTTAGTTCATCTCTGCCCTAAAACCCCTGGCTCTGGTCTCAGAAGCACCGAGGGCTTCAACATTTGCATGAAATCTGATGAAGCCGCAGCGCTTGTTTCCCAGGGTTTGGCAGCAAAGCCGGATGAAGACATCGGGCCGTGTCCCCTGCCCTGTCCCCACCACCAGCTACTTGTTCCCAGTGGTTCCTCCGTTCAGTGCACTGGTTTCCAGCTGGGTCCCAGTTTGGTCTGACAAATGGTTCCTGCAGGTACCATCGGGATGGAGCTGGCCTCGGGTGTCCCCAGGGATGGGTAACCTGGTCCTGAGCTCCAGCCGTGCTCCACCAAGGCTTTCTCAGGAGGCTTTGGACAGCCCCATCCAGGACCTGCCTGGCAAATCCCAGGACAGAGGAGGGTTTATTTCCCAGATGAGCCAGGGCCAAGCAGAGCCAAGGGACTGGGAAGGTGCCTGGGGGTCACTGCCAGAGCTTGCAGGAGCCTCCAGGTTTGGGGGTCTCCCGTGGACCCCTCTGCAGAGACCGAGGAGGAGGATAAAGCGCAGCCCTGGGCAGCCCGAACCAGCGCGGAGCAGCCCTGGCAGGTTGGGACCGTCCCCTGCCATGGGACCCTCAGCACAGCCAGGACAGGCTGTGGGAGCCAACCTTGGTGCCTGAGGGGCCGCAGGGCTAATCCAGGATAATCCCATCTTTGGCTGCTCTCTACAGGGAAGCCCTGGGGTTTGTTTATCCACCAGGACTTTTCTTTTCCAGTAACTCGAACACTGATGCCCTGGGGCTGGTGCCATCCTTGCACCCGAGAGCGGAGGGTCGTGGACCACCGCTGTGGTGGGCAGCCGGGATGGGGATCCAATGAGAGCCCGGGGAGGAGGGGAACCACGGTGGCTCCTTCCCAAGGTCATGGGGCTCTGGCCTGGGCTGACTTGTGACCTGTCCCTGTCCCCTGGGTAGATCTGGAGGGGCAGGAGCAGAGCTGGACCCTGAATTTGTGGTTTGCAGCCACTTTGGGGTGAGCCCTGTGGGAGGCTGCTGGGGTGCCCAGCCAGCACCCACCACCCTCTACCACCCAGTTCGGGGCCATACCCACACTCAGTGCCCACATCACCTGGGGCAAAAGCCACCAGCAAAACTGCCTGTGCCCTGCCCGGGTGAGTGGCGGCAGCGGCAGCAGCAGCGCAGGAGGGGTTAAGGAGCAGCCTGCGCCGACCCAGTATCATCTCGGTGCGGTTTCCTTCAGATGCCCAGATCGGGCGGAGGGGAAGAACAGCGAGCCAAAAAGATAAGGTGGCAGGAAGATGAAGAACAGGCCTGGAGCAATGAAGTACCCTGATAAGGAAACAGAAGAGGGGCTCAGCTGGGGTGAGGGAAGATGGAGAGGCCAAAAATGTCCCGAGCAGCATCTGCCGCTCCAGTCCTACCCCTGGGCTTGCGCCCCAGCCAGGCACGTGTGTCCGTGGGAGGTACCACAGGTCCCCTGAGCCCCTGAGCAGGGGTGGGATGGTACATGGGGTCTGTAGGGCAGGAACACCCCAGCCATGGTGGCGGCTCCTCTGCCCCCAGGGAAGACCCGGAGCTGAGCGGAGCCCCCCAGCTCAGGCCCCTTTGGGGCACTGGGAGGGCTCATGCTGGGGGTCTCCACTGCAGAGGGGGTGGGAAGGGCCAGATCCCACCCGCCCAGCAGCTCCAGGCAGGGACACAGGCACCATTGTCCCTTTGGGAACTTTATTTCCAGCATGCTGCTGGCTCTGCCCAGCAAACCCCCATCCTAGTGTTACAGGTGCTGCAGCATGGGTGACCGACCGAGGCCAAAGTGCGAGTGATGTCCCCAAGAGCCAGGCACGGGGGAGAGGAGATGTCCCCGGTGCTGCCCCGGTGCAGCCATGTCCCCAGAGCCGGCAGGCTGGGCGGAGTGGGGACGCACGTGCCCCTCGGGGCAAAAGTCCTGAGTCAAAAGGTTTTCTGTGCCAAACACCCACACGTGCACCCACACCCACACATATGTACATGCAGTGCTCAGCCCTCGGCTGAGGATGGTCTCCATCTCCGAAAAGCGGCAGTACGGTATGGTCCATCCGGCACCCAGCCGTGGGTCCTGCCGGTGCCGGGGCAAGCCCAGGTCTCTCTGTGGTGGCCTCAGGCTGTCTGGTCGGTGCTGTGGAGCTGGGCAGCAGGCAACTGGCTGGACACCGGCTCCTCCACGAAGCCGCTGCTGTCGGACTGCCCGCTGCTGGCGTGCAACATGAAGCCTGGAGCAGGGGGACGGGGGGACAGAGGGACACACACTGGCACCGGGCACCCGCTGGGATGGCAGCCCCTCTGCCCCCAGGAGGGTGGGAAAACCCTACAACTTACTTCTCCGGACCCCAACGGAGGGATGAAGAGACCGGCCAGCTTCCTCACGGGCATCACCATCATCATCATCCTCGCTGGTACTCAGAACCTGCAGGTGGGATGCAGCAGGGCTGGGTGAGGAGCTGCACCAGGTGATGTGTCAGTGCACACGTGTGCATGTGCAAAGGTGCATCAGCGCATCTGTGCACACCTATGCATCCCTGCATGTGTGCAAGGATGCTTGTGCATATGTACGAGCCCGCGCAGGCGTGTGTGCATGCGCAGGAGCCGGCCATTGTGCCCGTGACCCCAGCTCCCCCCTGCAAGAGGCTCCGTTTGAAGCTCTAAATCATTCAAACCTTAAAAGCCTGAGGATGCTCTGGGGACATTTCCCACTCCAGCTCCTTCCCGCCCCGCGCCAGCTCGCCCAGCATCACCTGACAGCGGAAGGGACCCCCTGCGCTGCTGNCTCACCTCCTCCATCTCGAAGGAGTCCACCAGCTCCTGCCAGCCAGAACGGTGGGGCAAGGGGCCCTTCCCAGGGTGCTGCAGCCCTGGTGCATCACCCTGCTGCCTCCCGGCATCCCTCGGGGAGCCCCCCCGGCGCCGGCCCCTGCTCCGCCGAGGCCGGTGGCCTCCAGTTCTTGGTGTGTCTGAGCTGAGGGAATGTGCCCAAGTGGGGTCCAGGGGGTCGCCCAGGCAGCACCCGCGGGACCCTGCCTTACTCCTGGGGGAGGTCCCCCAGGAGCTGGAGCCGAAGCCGGAGTCCCCCTCGGATCCCAGCCCCTCTGGGTGCTCAGGGGTGACACACACCCGGCCAGCGTGGGGGACCAGGGGACCTGGCGTCGGGGATGAGGTGACATTCACAGCAGTGTCTGGCTGGTGCTCCTCCGTGCTGACCCATCCTGCTCCCACCGGGCACAGAGCATCCCCGGCCCCCTGAGCCACCTCCGCTGGGCTGTCACCACTCCCCCAGCCATGGGGACAGGACCGCTCCAGGTGTCCCTGTGCAGCACCTGACGGCGTCCCCTCTGGGGCTGGCCTCGAGGACGGCTCCCACTCCCCTCCGCAGCACACACCACCATGATGGGGACACGTGGGGCCACCCTTCGCCAGCCGCAGTGACAGTGGTGCTGGGGGACCCCCCGTCGCTCCTTGCCGGTGCTGCACCGTCCCCATGCCCCTGTCCCTTCCCAAGCCCTCGAGGACATCAGCTGCGTCAAACCGAAACCGTTCCTCCCGTGCCCGCTCCAGCACCTCCTGCACCACCTTCCCCAGGGCGCTGGGCTGGCTGGTGGGCACAGAGGGTGCCCGGCGGGTCCCCTGCGGGCTGTCCTCGTCCCGTGGGGACGTGTAGAGGCACATGGTGGACACAGCCTTCTTCAGGCGCTCCACGGGCGAGAGGGTGCTGGGCTGGGCGGGGGTGATGTGGATGTCGGGGATGTCGGGACAAGCCCAGGTGAGGCGGGAGGGGGAGATGCGCTGCACGGGGGTCCGTGAGACGTAGGAGTAGAGGCAGAAGAAAGCATCGGCTGTGGCGGCCAGAGCCTGGACCTGCTGGAAGCGACCTGGGGGACCAGGAGGAGATGGGAGGGCGTCAGGGAGGCTGTGGGGTGAGGGATGCTCGGTGGGGCTGGGAGATGGGGCAGGGAGACAGGGTTAGCTGGGTGTGTTCCCCCAGCTCATGCATGGGGAAACTGAGGCACAGGAGCATCTTTCCCACCACCCCAAAGGAACAAAGCCCAGCCAGCATGGTGGATCCCACCCCAACTGTCACTGTCTCCCCAGGCAGGGGGCTTGGGGACCCAGGTGTCACTTACTAGCCAGCATCAGGCAGGGGTCCTCCATCTCCATGCGCCGCACTTGGGCCTTGAGGAAGAGCTGGAAGTCGATGCCCTTGGCGCGGGAAGGAGCTGAGAAGAAGCGTGAGGGGATGCGGGCCACGGCCCCCGGCTCGCTCTGGACAAAGCCCAGGTTGTAGAGAATCTCCTCTGCATCTACCTGCCACCACTCCAGGACCTCGGAGATGCTGCGGGGTGAGGGCAGCCCCGGTTCAGCCCCAAAGGGACCGGTCTCACAAGGGGGTGACCCAACACCCCCCCCAGAGACTCCCCCAGCTTCTACCTGGAGCTGCTCTTGGTGGTGAGGCTGGAGAGGGCACTGGACGCCATGCTGTGCCCCAGATTAAGGTGCTTGTCCTGCAGAGCTCTGCGGCGGGGAGGGGACGGGGCTGAGCGAAGGGCATGCTGCCAGCGGGATGCACGGGGACGGTGCCCCCAGCCCCCCCACCAGCCTCCCCCGGGACCCCAAACCTCACCTGCCCATGGTCTTGTTGCTCCCCGGTAGCAGAAGAGCTGAGAAAAGGGAGCAGAGAGGTGGCAGGGAGTGAGATGGGGACAGGTCCCACACCCACCACCCTGGGAGATGTCCTTCCCAGTGACCACAGCCTGGAGTCCGGGGGGACGCAGAACCTGGGGGCATCCCAGCCCCGCCAAAACCCTCCTGGAGGAAAAGCTACCCATGGTGGCTGTCCCCCTGGGCCTGCTCCTGCCTGTCCCCCGCCCCCCTGCCTCTGTCGGGGCAGCCGTGCCTGTGGGGTGACAGTGACACCGCAGGAGGGGACACCCCGGTGCGCCCGGGAGTGGCTGGTACCTTCAGCTCCCAGGGTCAGGTCATCCTCGAAGCTGGTCCCATTGCTCCCGCACCCTGCGAGAGAGCAAAGCCTTGAGAGGTATGGGGATGCCCAGAGCTGGGGACAGCACCAGCCACCGCACAGCAGCGTTGGTCCTCGGGGACCTCTCTGCCCACCGCTCTGCGCCTCAGGCACAGCCCATGGGCTGGGTGGGCTCTGGGGACATGCAGGGACCACCAGCCTCAGCAGCCCAGGAGCCCTGCGGGGGCAAAGCTGACATACCGTAGGGGCCTGGCAAGCCCAGCTCCTCCAGCGGGACCTCCACCGATGACCTGCGCCAGAGCAAAACCCCGGTTACAGCCCCCCCGTCCCCATCCCGGGGGGCTGGAGGTGGGACCGGAGACCTGAGTGTGGTGGGACGGGCGGTGGGGACAGGGACGCAGATGGTGGGGCGCAGGGTGGGAGCAGGGAGAGAGTGGCTGGGCTTGCAGGCAGGGGTGCCACGGTGGGATGCTCAGGATGGGGTTCCCCTCGACAGACCCCCAATCCCAGGGATCCCAGAACCCTGGGAGACCCTGGAGACACCCTGGTGCAGTGCAGGGGGAGGATGCCACCACCGGGTTCTCCCAGCCCGGCGGGGGTTTTCTGGAGGCACCTGCATGATGCTGAGCATGGGACCAGCACCCCGTGCTGGTGGCCCCAGCGTGGGACAGAGCCGCAGCCGGGTGCCACCTCTGCTTCCTGCGCAGGGGCGAGCAGGGAGCAGGGAGGGGGGGGACACGCCGCCGTCCCACTGGCACCCGCGCGCCTGCTCAGGTGCAACTTCCAGGAAGGGCCAAGCGTGAGCATCATCCCACCACCCTCACCGCCCCCACAGTGACACCGAGATCCCTGTGGGAATGGTCTCACGGCAGAGGTACCCCCGGGGCTGCCCCCGCCTGCCCCCTGGCTCACCCACACTCCTGCAGCCACGTCTCTATCTTGTTGGAGGGGTTTCCTGGGGGGGACAGAAACACCCATGAGATGACCCAGCATGTGGGGGCCCCTGTCCCGTGTGCACCCCCGGGTACCCCCAACCTTCGAGGAAGACATCGTCCAGGTGGGGCGGCTGCAGCTCGGGGACGTCCTGCATGGCGGCGGCCGCCTCCTCCTCCACCACGGTTGTCCGCCAGCACCGGCTCTGCCTGGCCCACGCGCGCCGCTTCTCCCATGAGGAGGGGCTGAGCACCGACGCGCCCTCCATGGCTGCAGCGCCGGGTGGGCCGGGGGTCTCCCTGCAGGGACAGGAGAGCCATGAAGATGGGGGGTCTCCTCCACCTCCTGCCCATGGGGTGGGACCATCGGGTGCTCCACGGGCAGGTGCAGGGTGGGCTCTGGGCATCCCAGGGATGCTCTGCCCCTGCCCAGGCATTGCCCTTGGTGCTGACGGGCACCAGCTGCACGCAGGGGCTGGAGGGGGACAGGGACGGAGCTGCCAGAGCGAACGGAAGAGCTGCTGGGGCCGAGATAAGGCGTGCAGAGCTGCACCATGGCTGGGCACGCTCCAGGGCAGATGATGCAGATCTCCAGAGCCTGGACCTTCCCTGCTGGGGAATGGGCACCTCTCCCCCCGGCTCCCATAGGGAAGTGATTTCCAATCCCATCCCCTCCCCGTCCTTTGGCTCCTGAGCAAAGCGGGGGACCGTGTCCCCAGGGAGTCTCCTGTTCCCAAAGGAGCTGAAGGAGCCCAGGCTCCCAGCACCCAGCTCCTGCGCAGCTCCACGGCACCCACTGAGGAGACCTGGTTCCTCATCCTCTGCCCGCCCCAGCACAGGTCCTGGCTGTAAACAAGGACCCCCCAGCCCAGGCAGACCCCCACAGCACCCCCTGCAGCCACAGGGGATGAGTTTCTTGAGCTGCCCACCTGCTCCGGCCATGTGTCCCCATGGCTGAGCGCTGCCGGAGCGGGAGCATCCCGGTCCAGCCATCACCCAAGCGCTGCTGAAGCAGGAGCATCCTGGTCCAGCCATCACTTGAGCGATGCCAGAGTGGGAGCATCCTGGTCCAGCCACCTCCCGCAGCACCAGCATCCCAGGCCAGCCATCACCCACCACACCGGTGGGAAGGGAAACACTTTGCAGACCCAGCACAGTGCTGGCCCCTCGCGCCCAAGGCCAGCGCGGTTCATCCCCCACCCCATGGCGCCACGCCGCAGCCGCGCCGAAAGTCCCCGGCGGAGGGAGGGCGCCTTGTCACCATTTCCCCGTTTCACTTCTTGCCGGGCAGGGTGTGGGACGGGGTGAAGCCCCAGGCAGGACCCAGCAGCACCTGCCCGGGCCACCCCGGACCCCCGTGATTCTCAGGGCTGGGACGTCACCTCCGGGCACGGAGCTGGAGGGGCTGGGGGCAGTCAGGGAGCAGTGGCCTCGTAGCCGAGCTCTTCATGGAGGCCACATCCAGCCCGCCCAGGGCACATGGCCAGGCGCTCTCCCCATCCCAGCCCCTCGGGAGCCACAGACCCAGGAGATGCTGCGACCACCCAGTGTGAGTGTTAACAGCCCCCGGCCCCCCTGGGCTGACCCGGCCCCGGGGGCAACGGGGCTTCGCAGAGCCCAGCAAGGGGCTGCGGCACGCAGGACCATGGATGGAGGGACCAAGTCAGGGCTCGTTTGTCCTGCCACGTCCCGGAACATCCCAGCCCTGTCCCCTGCTGCCCGCAGCGCCGTTCCCCTCAGCCCCTCTGGCCCCCACTCCGCTCTCCGTCCCTTTGCTGCCACAAAAGAGTTTTCCATTTGCTCTGGGTACTGGAATCGTCTCTCCCGGATGCCCAGAGTTCCCATCGCCCCCACGGCCCCATCTCCCCTCCTCCAAACCCGGGTCCATCCACCTCTTGCTCTTCCGCCCTCCATCCCAGGCCCACCCCCCAGCCTCTGCAGCCCCTTCTGGGGCAAAACCCCCCCCAAACCGCTCCGCGTGGCTCTGGCACTCACCGGCACGGGGGGCAGCTGGGCAGCCCCGCCGAGCACTGCCTATCCCTGGTGAGGGGCCATCAGCCGTGGCGTCCCGCCGCCCCACCGCCGCGCCCGGCCCCCGGCGGCATCTGTCGTCAGCAAGGAGGGAGGAAATTCATCTGTTTTGAAGAGGAAATTAAAAAAATCAACAGCGAAACCTCAAACGTTGACCCACATCCGCTACCACAACGGGAAAAACTTAATGAGCTGCCAACGTGGGCGAGGGTGGCTAATAATAGCCCGGGCACCAATCGAGCCACCCAGGTCGCCTTTGCCATGGGTGAGAGAGCACCCACCTTCTGGAGGGGTCCCCTGCACCCAGCCTGCTCCGAGGGTGGCTCTGACACCCCAACAGGGGGTCCTGAGGCCCCGAGATCTCCTCAGTGGCCGGTGCCGGGTCCCCAAACAGCACGAGGTGCCGGGCAGGCTTTGCAGAAGGGATGCGAGGAGGAGGAGGGTGCTTTGCTTCGCACCCTGCAGCACCTGGCTCCCTCCCAGCCGAGCATCCCAGGGTCCAGCACGCTGTGGCAAGCTGCCGATGCCACCACACCGATAAGGGAGCGCTGGACGGGCGTGCGGCACACGTGGCTTATCGCCGGCCAGCCAGGCGAGTCCAGCGCAGCCCCGATAACAGGACTCAAAGCAGCTCTGCCTGGGGGGGACGAGCCAGGCTGGGGTGGCTCTTGGGGTGACAGGTAAAGCCACCCCAGGCTCAAAGGGTGGCAAGGGGATGATGGAGGTGGTTTTCCTCATGGGTTATTTGCCAAGCTGGGACAGCATCTTCAATCCCACCCGTCCAGCACCGGGATGAAAGCACCCAGTGATGAGGATGGTCCCACCGAGGACATCCCCAACGCGGGGACAGCGCCTACCTCCAGCGGGGACATCACAGCCACTGAGGTGACATCCCTGGTCCCACATTTGTGCCGCCAGGTCTCCCGGGAGCTGGGTTCCAGTGCTAATCGCAGCCAGGAGCCCGGGCACTGCCCCGGCACAAGCCACAATCCCATCAAAAAAGGCAAGGAAGCTCCCAGCACAGCGCTGGCTGGGAACGATGTTGCCCGTGGGAGGGATATTTTTAGCCTGTGAGTGTTTGCGGATAATGACCTGAATTAACTGTTTCTTCAGCCCGCCCAGGGTT
>WAAD01017444.1:0-16779 GCA_013389945.1 Fregata magnificens
TCATTGCTTGAGTCCATGCCTTCATACGCCACAATTCCAGAGGCACAGATTTGGAAACTTCCAAAGCTCTTGAGGGTGCTGAAATTGTTCACAGCCATTTTCAAACCAGCTGTAAGGAACAGAGCCTGCTGCATCCTCAGATCCATGCCAGTCCAATTCATAAAGGCAAAAGAGACCATCAGACACTACTGCGTCATGACTTAGGCTTCTTGGTAATAAACACCACCAAACTTACACTCTGAGCAGTGGTCCTGCTGCTTTAGAGTACCATCACTCCTTGAAACCCTGGCGGCTCTGAAAACACTTGCAGCCTATGTATAGGAAATGCAGATTGTATTTAACAGCTGTTGAACTGTGACAGTAACTGAAGGAGCTGGGACCACTCAGCTTCTGAGTAAACACGTGTGGATACAACCTGAAGTGTCTGTGCAAGTTCCCACCCAAGGACTGAACAGAAGCCAAGCCCATCATGTCTCTAGGTGCCACATCTGTATTCACAGGGAGCTTGATTCTGAGGATGGCTAAATCCACTCAGCTATTTAAAGAAACCTGCATGCTTGCAATGTCTTTGGAAACCAAGTTATTTCCGGCAATGTCTAATAAAGACCCACAGGTTTGAAAGTGTTTGGTAATGAACATGAGCCAACAGTGTGCCCTGGCAGCCAAGAGGGCAAACTGTGTCCTGGGGTGCATCAAGCACTGCATTGCTAGCCGGTCAAGGGAGGTGATTGTCCCACTCTACTCTGCACTGGTGCAGCCTCATCTTGAGTACTGTGTGCAGTTTTGGGCGCCACAGTATAAAAAGGATACGAAGCTACTAGAGAGTGTCCAGAGGAGAGCCACAAAGTTGGTGAAGGGTTTAGAGGGGAAGCCGTATGAGGAGCGGCTGAAGTCACTTGGTCTGTTCAGCCGGGAGAAGAGGAGGCTGAGGGGAGACCTCATCGCAGTCTACGGCTTCCTCAGAAGGGGAAGAAGAGGGGCAGGTGCTGATCTCTTCTCCCTGGCAACCAATGATAGGACCCGAGGGAATGGCAGGAAGATATGCCAGGGGAGGTTTAGGTTGGGTATTAGGAAAAGATTCTTCACCCAGAGGGTGGTGGAGGACTGGAACAGGTTCCCCAGGGAGGTAGTCATGGCGCCGAGCCTGACAATATTCAAGAAGCATTTGGACAATGCCCTCAAACACATGGTGTGAATTTTGAGGTTGTCCTATACAGGATCAGGAGTTGGACTTGATCTTCGTGTGTACCTTCCAATTCAGGACATTCTATGATTCTATGATAATGTTCTGATGCTACTCAAATGTCACTGCTGATATAGAAGTACTGCATATGTCAGAAATAATGTGACAAATATGTTTAAAGTAGTATAACTCCTGGAAGATGCGTGTGTAATGCAGATAGGTGTGATAAATCTTTTATTCAACTTGATTTATACATGAATCTAGCCTTTGTAAAATAATTTGAATTCATCAGGCTTTGCTTTCAATGGTGACAAGGCATTTCTTCATATTTCTGTTGACTGATGTGGAATTTCTCGTATCTGCTACAGGTTGCGAAGCACAGTAATAAGAGATTTGGTGTTTGAATGCAGGCAGTTGTATTAGAAGGTGTGTGGGGCAAGGAGTGACAGACAGCAGAGCTTGTCTGGGAATTTTTCATCTTCAAGATAAATCCCAGTAATGACAAGAGGAAAGTGTACCTCACTTTGTCTTCAAGTATAGCCGTCTCAGGGCAAGTTTCAGATCCTTGATGTAAAATTACAGTAGTTGTCAAGCACACCCATGTTTTATTGACACAGAAATGTTAACAAGCAATACTATTTTTGCATGTTATAATTATATCCATAGGGCATTAAAGTGGGAGACTGAAGGCATGCAATTTGTTCTGCTAAACATGAAGCTGATTGAGATGTGATTTGGCAATAATGTAGAAATAACTGTACGGGGGGAAGCACCTTGATTTAGGCTAGGAAGACACAGTACTTTTAGATGAAAAAAAAAAAAAAAACCCTTAAAAATAAGGATCAACTATTAATAGTGAGGCCAATTAACAAATTAAAATGTATGAGGATCTTTGCCGGGTTTCTGCATTAGTTGATGGCCTCAGATCAGATGTGTATCTGTTTGAGCATTGTGTTCTTAAATAATAGGAATATTTGTGCTCTTTTCTGTCCTTGAGTTTGTGAAGGAGGTCAAATGAAAGGACCTAATTGTCCCTGGTACTTAACACTTCTGGAATTTTCTTCTGGCACAGATCCACTGTCTTCACAGGAGCTATGGTATCAGAAGATGGGTCTCAAGGTCCCCCGCTTGTTCCAGTGAATCAGAGGGGTAAGCATTAAGAGCAGGAGACTTTAGTAATCAGGCTCTGGAGCTCAAGAAGAGTGGGGTCAAGGATCCCCTTTTGTCAGTGCAGATCCCACTCAGGCAGTTACACAAACACACAAAATCACCATACCAATCATACCAATGAGGAGTCCGTGCTTCATGGGAACACCCATGTGGTTGTATGAGTATGGGGGAAGGAAAGAAGGACAAATACAATGACAGCAAGGGAAGGTCAACATCAAAGTGATAAAGTCAGGAGAAAAAGGAAGATGAATCTCAAAGGACATACTAAAATCAAGATGTCCAAACTCCATTAACTCTTGCTGTCATTACAAAAAGGTTGATTCACTAACCACCGTTTGTTTGGATGTCAATTTTGCTTGGGCCTTCATAATGGGGAGGAGGTTGCCTTTAAAATATCTTTGGCTAATCAGTGTAGCTGGGAGAGAATAACTTTTTGAAGAGCTGAAGATGTTCCTGGAAACCTCAGATTTAATTGAGGCCTTCTGTCATTAAATTCCTATTACTGTGCAATGGAGCTCTGCAACAATCCAGATTAAAACAAGTCATCTCAGTAGAAGCTGGCATCGAGATGGATCCTATTGATATTAGCATAATGAAGGCTTTCAGATAAACATTCAGTTAGTTTGAAACACAGCAATAGACTGGTTTTGTATTGAGAGAAGCAGAGTAGTGTTAATATTGTCTGGTTTTGTGTTTGCTGGAGGATCCTGAAAAGTTTGCTCTTTTTGGGTTTAAGTTTAATTCTTAATAATGCCCTCACTGAAAAGCAAATAACATATGAAATCCTTAATGGATTTGCAAGTTAATAACAAAAAAGGATTGATTTAAAGCTCAGCTGGCTTGCCCTTTTAAATTGCAGAACCAAAGCAATTAAGAGCAGAAAAGGCCATCAAGTAAAACAAAGACCAGAAAACCCACACCCTCACACATGCCCTCCCTCCACTCCTATTCAGGCCCAATTACCTATGGCTTGCCTGAAGTAATAGCATTTTCATTTTTGCACCCACAGATGGAAGAGTGCCTAATATTAATTGCTAATGGCATTAAGTCACTAGTCACATCAGAGAAATGCTCAGGCAGAGAAAAGGCAATGTGTATCTTCATAGCCCAAAGTGCAATGAAGAAGCTTCCGTGGCTCTTTACTAGACTGATGCAGACTCCAAAAGTGCATATATCAGCTCATATATAGACGTCACTCAGCAACTTAACTCTTCAGGTGAGACCTCTTTGGATAATTGTAATAAAAGATTGGACTGTGAGTGGGTACTTGTGTTGGGAATACAAATTCAACCTGGATTTTAACATAGTACCAGGAAAAATGGAGCGTACCTCGCTTCTGCTCACATCGCTTCCCATCTTCCCTGCCCTCAGACTCAACTTGGCGGAAAGAATGAGAATCACCATGAAGTCACCGGTAGCCTATAAGCTCATTTTTAGGTGAATAGCTTCTCTGGTCCCCATGGCAGAACTAGAGAAATGGGTTTTTTCCACAAATCTGCTCTTTGTCTTGTTCTGTTTTAATTCTGATCCCCTGAATTTCTATGTTACAGAATTCAAAGATTTCTATGCCTTTTTCAACCATTAGCCAGCAAAGCCTGGAAACACTCTGACAATACAGGTAAGAATTACCCCTATTTTACGCAAAGGTCAACTGAGGTGGGCAAGACAATTCACGTTAAAATAAGCGCTTAGTTAACTTACAGCATAGACCCTGAGACTTAGGACTCCTGTGTCCCATTTCTAACTAAAAAAAAAACCACAGAACCCTGCCTTTTATAACATACTGCTGTTCCCACCGAAGTGTGTAGCAATGTAAGTGTGTATTCCTGGGCCAAATTAAGTCAGTGAACTTTTGGATTTTGCTTCAACAGGGACAGCCTTTTATCCTCTAGCCACCAGTGCAGTTTAGCTCTTAGCAAAGTCACATATCCATGTAGACATTGCTTCCTCCTTGCAATGAGCTGGATCCTGGAAAATCTCTAGAGAAAGGTGACTTCATAGATGAGCACGAAGGAAGTGGTAAAAATGTTTTTGCACAGAAAACAGTTTCTTTAATACAGAAGGTGTTGTTTCTGGGGAATATAAATGACCCTCCTGATTTTTTTTGTCTGAAAACTTTGGATTTACAGAAAAATGCATGTGGACCCTTGTCATTGCATCCTGCTTTCTGCAGTTCAGTCCAGTACCACTTTCTTGTGCCCTGTAAGCCTTGTGTAGTTCATCTGATATCCATACAAATGTGATGCAGATGTACTTAACTTAGTGTTACATGGTGTGTCAGAGGAAAAGCCAGTTAAAATGGTGATGCTGAGGAGAGAACACTAGCCCTTGTCACAATATTTGTGTTTTAAGTGTTTTTCCCTTTTTTCCTCCAGAGATCGCTAGCATACTCAGGCAGGATTCACTTGTGCTTCAGGCAAGGAGGAGGAGCTGTGCAAGCCCGCAGGCATCACTAGGTGGTGCAAGCAGTCCACCAGCTCCAGCACTGCTGTTCTCCCAGCCTGGAGGAATACCAGCTTCTAGCTCCTGGCCCTGGGCTGGACACCTTGGGGTGAGGGCAGCAAGCCCGGTTCCGTTTGCAGAAGGGCAGGTAGGCAAAGCCGAACTGGTTTGGGTTAGAAGGAGAAAGAAACAGAGCTGCATTGCTGTGTGCCCTTGAACCAGTCATGCTTTACACTACAGACACATTTTAAATGGGTTAGAAAGTCTCTGCACTGTAAATTTTTCTCATGATGAAACACTGTTAAAAACTATTTTTGGTTTGCTTAAAGATACCGGTACCAGGTAACAGAAAGGTGAGCACTGGAGTTGCATAACAAGTTCATTGGCCTGCAGAACTGTCTTGTGCTCTGTTAATTAACCATCTGGTAGAACATCAATTCAGCATTATAGAGCTAGGTTTCCAAGAGAGTTTGGTTCTTAGATATGTAAATGCAGTGTCTGATAATTCTACGTGTTACTATTTCTAATTCTTAATGGTCGTGGAAGGTGCACAATACTGAACTTTGACACAAAAGTGGAATCAATTGCGTTTTTTGCAAGTTCAAAGTTAGTTGTGTGAGTGGATCTCTTACTAGGCAAAAATAGTGTCAAACATAAGCACACTTTCAAGCAGCTGTGAAATTTTGCACATAAAGAAAATGAGTGCTTCTTAGGAAAGGAATAACAATTGTAGCAGAAAAGGTATATGATATGTTTATGTGATACTGAACAGGCCCAGCAAATAATGTAACTTGGTTACCCTGTTGTGAGAGGTCAGAACATGGTACAGAACAACAGGGAAGGGTCATCTATTAATGGTGATGGTTTCTTCTTGTGTCCCCAGTTAATGTGAAAAGGAAATGCATCTGAAAGGAATTGCAACCTGGAGCAAACTTTCTCTGAATAACATTCCTCCAAGAACATCCAGGAAAGCAGAAGCTGTCAAAGCTGTGAGCAGAATGACATCTCAGTTGGTTCTGAACCATTGGCTTGCTTCTATCTGATGGGAATTTGGTTGTCAGAAGAAAAGCTTACCCAGGAAGGTCAAAGTGAGTGAGCAAATCTGGACATTTTCTCTCCTAAGGGATATTCCAATCTTTGAGCATTTGTCTTTGACCTAAAGTAGGATTTGAAAATGTTGAAAACTGTTAAAATCACGTAGCTTCATTGCAATTTCCCTCACTGTGGGGTTGAAATATTTACTGTAAAAAAATGCAGTTTGGATTTTTGTGGAAGTTGTTTTCCATCAGGGAATTCTCCTGATGGAAAATTCCCAGCTGGTTCTTGAAGTGAGATTTTTACACCCTGCTTTCTTTCATCTCTTCCCTTTTTCTTTTCCTTTGTTCTCTTCATTGTGCCTTGGCATTAACGGGTTATAATGCTTGCATTCCTATTGTAGTTTTTATAGTCATCAAATATACAATATGTGCTTGTTTCAGAAAGCAGACAGATAAGAGCCTTTGCTGGTAAGTAATTTCTTTACCCCATTACGGACTTATCCCCATGTGAGTAACAGTAAGACAAAGGAAGAAGTTCTTTAGGAGTCTGGGGCTGGCCAAATTTTTTTCACTGAAACACTTTCACACACCCAATGTTCTTCAGCTTTTCTAAAAAACCCACAACTTTAGCAGGAACAGATTTGGGTGTTTTAGTGAAAACCCAGCGATAATTTTTCATATTTTAAACAAGCTTTTAGTTCAATATTTTTAGAAAAGAGTAGTCTTAACTTGTTTTACAGACTAGTTCATTTTCTTTTGCTTACCAGCTGTCCTCAAAACACTGATTAGGTAAGCTTACAAATCTCTCAACTAAGTGCCTGTTTTTAACGAGGGTCAGTTCAAAGTGAGAAAGAGGCAAACAGTGGCCATGTTGAGGATTCTGGAGTAGCTGACCGAGCCAACTAGACCCCAAATTTTGAAGGTAGTCAGGTACCCATAGAATGTGAACACTTTAACTGTCTTAATACTATTGACTGGTATTTCAAATGGACTAAACTCCAACAGTTTCTTCCCCAGTAGAGGATTTGCCAATGGCAATAACTCTAATAGCATTTTTAACTGTATTTGTCCTACTTAGTCATAGTGAAAACAAATGAGTGAAAGAAAACAAGGAGGAAGGCAGAAGCAGCTCTAGAAATGCTGAACAAATTCCAGACTTCCTCTGTGTGGGTCAATTTCCAAAACTTTGGAATGGGATCACACTACTTTGGTCAATTAAGTTTAGATGTCTTAGGTTAGGGGTCTGTTCCTGGAAGCTGGGCTAAGGGTCACTGAAAGACAAATAGTTTCTGAACAGCTTCTGGAAGAAAAAAAAGGAAGCGAGGCCTTTGGTGAACAGGATGTCCCCTTCACCTTCTGCCCTGGATAAAACTTTATTTCTATATGTAAGTGTCAGGTCTGGCAACATCAATGCCTTGACAAGTATGAACTGTGTTGTGTTCACAAAATCTTTCTCAGGGTACAGAGTAAAATACCCCATCTCAAAAGGTAAAGCTGGAGAGGAGCCACACATTTCAAATAGCAGCTGTACGGGAGAAACAAAGCATTTGGATTCCTGTGCCCAAACTCTTCTCCTTCTGAGAGCTGAAAGTAAAGAGGGAGGTGAGGTACTTTTCCAGCCATTTGTGGGTCAGAAAGAGGATGTGGTGCTGATGCTCGTTTTACTTTAAGAAACAAGGTGGTAATTTATTTCAAATTTCAGACCTTTAGAATGCAGACAGAATCTGCTCACATATAAAAACCTGCTCCTTGATTGAGTTGTTTCATTAGCTGTATGAAATGAGACAAGGAAACACTTGGGAAACCAGTGAGAGTGAATTCAAAGAGATGATTTGAAGGTTATGTGGTAAAACAGTCAGTTTCTTCAACTAATTAGGGCTGCTGGGACTGTTGGGGAATATGCAGTTTCTAGGTCATATTAAGTTTAAGAAGCTTCTTTAGCCAATTGAAAAATAAAGCTTGGCTGAACTGTTTTTGCAATGCAGTTATTTTCCCCCTAGGTTATCTATCTTCATTTATTCTTGCCATGTTCCTAGCAAGCAAATAAGGTAGAGGCAGGAACCAAAACCACACCAGTTTATTAAAATCTACAGTTCATCTTCCCTTCCCTTCTTGAAGATCTTCCAAGCAATTTTGAACTGTAAAACTTCATATATACGGAAGTGGTGCTTAAAACGTACTTGTTCAGCTGCACCTGATTGCTGCTGCTGAATTTCCTATGCTCTGAAAAACACGAACAAAAAGTCCAGATGGCCTGGTCCTGGGCTCTGTTCATCTCAAGAAGCTGACTGTCTTGGTAGAGGATGTGACCCAGGATTTGTAAATGGAAAGTTGTTGCTTAAGAAGTCTTTTCTTCTGCTGCAGTTGTGCAGCTTCTGATTGTTCCAGACTCAGGACAGATTCAAATCTGAAATCACGGCTGAACCTGCCATCCCCATCTAACACAACCATGTAGTGCCTTTCTGAGCAGCAAGTCGTCTTCTTCTGAGCTCCTGTTAAGGCTGGTTCAACCATTCACACTTCTGCTCCAGTGAGTTCTGCCCTAGTTATGTATCAGTGGCATTATCTGTTTTTTGCAGGCACGGCCTGCAGGCAGAGAAAAGTCTGAGATGGAAACAGTGAGAAAATCCATCCCATTGAATAAAATGTAGCCAGGAAACAGTACTTTAGGATTTTTTTAAAAAGTCTATGAAAAATATCACTGTTCCTACTTTTGTTCCTTAATCAGGAGATGAGCAGGGGTTTTTTTCTGACAGTGGAGTCTTTATTTTCAACTGCTTTGCAGTTTGGCTTTTGTGCTTTTTTTCTTGAAGAAATGCAAAATAAAGCTGGCATTTGCACCTTTGTTTGTGTTTCATTCTGGATTTTAATAAGTAAATGAAAAGAAATTGCTATTTTGTAATGAAATAGAAATGTAAATTTGACTTGTAAGCAGGATTTTTTGCTTTATCTAGAAACTTTACCAAAGGGTGTCAAAACTGTTACTTTATATTTTGTGAAACAAAAGTTGGGCTTCCAACCACCTTCCATTCTACTCAAGTGGAAACATAGCTCTCTGAGCCACTGATTTCAGTCTCATTCATTAAGTTCTTGACACTGTTTTTTAAACCAAAGCCTTTTTAAAATTGAAGCTTTCTACTTCTTCAGACAGCCACCTGAGCTATAGCTAGAGTACACAGTGCTCATTTTTCACGACATCTGATTTTTGCAGGAGCAGTACCCCTGCCTCAAATGTCAGCAATGAAAGATGTATTTACTGTCTGTTTCTTTAATTTCTGCAGTGATGGCTCCTGTGGGCTGGTGGCAGGTAGGATGTGGAGAGGATGTCTCCTTAGGTACAGGCTGGAACACAATGCAGGTCTTCACACTGTTTTCACATGCTCTTCCAGAACCTGATCCCTCTTTTCCCCTGTGCTGCTTCTGGGTATTTTCAGTGCAAGACAAGGCCTGTAATTAAAAGGGCTGCACATGTTCAGAACCCCTGAGAGATAGTAAGCCAACTAACTGGGCAGTGCCATAGAGGCTAGGATTTAGCTCTGGTTTTCTCTTCAGGAAAAAAGTACACAAGGGAAAAAAGGGACAGCCCCCACTACTCTCTCACTTTTTTATGTACCACAATTCAGACCTTTTCCTTTTTCTAATAAAAAGCCTTATTTCCAAGATGACTGGAGTGCAAATTACCTTCTCTATTCAATTACAAAATCTGATCACTGCCTTTTCTTTTTTCACCACTAATAAAAGCTATTGAAGTAAAGCAATCATCTCTCGTATGGAAAAACAGGCAGTAAGTCACCTTGAGATGAAAATACATATTCCTATACCCTTTCTTGGGAATGCAGTGCAGTAATTGCTTAAGACAATGACAACAGGGACTAGAGGGAATGTTCTATTTTTGTGGAGCATTTCCAGCGATAATGGGTGCAATCCTCCACCGGTTTAAATCAGCAAATCTCCACCAAGCTGCTACTCTGGCTGATGTAAATTATCATGTCTTCATTGAGGTCAATGGCCCAGCACCTCCAGCTCTTGTAACTTGGGATATTTCCCTGAAATATAAACTATAATCCAGTCATTTCAGATGAATGTAACAACCCAGGTGCAGTAGATCAGTAACAAATGTTCTAGGCTGTGTGCTAGGATGTACTCTTAAGACAGGGTAGGAATTTGGCATGGCCTTTGCTACCCATGTAACAGGTTGAGGAATAGCCAAGCAAAGATGTGCCATATCTTCAGGCTGTCTTGCTGCCTGTCATGGCTGAAGTGGCAAACATCAGCTAATTACACCTACACTTATTCTGGAAAAAGAGAAAAAAGGGAGATGGGGGTTGTTTAAGAGCAGTAGGGACTTGAATTCACAAGGTTTTTCTAGTGCTTATGGTTTTGTTGCGGTTCTGTTGTGAGAACTCGGGTGATCAAAGTATTGGTTAACCAAAGGCTGGCTCCAGTGCTGTGCTACTAAAGTTTGAAGAAAAACCAAAAACCTTGCCCCTACAGAGTGAAAACTAGAGATTCATCATACTAATAGGAAATAGAAGCCAAGAACAGGTTAGGGATAAAGTGTTACAATCAGATAATGTTTGAAAACTCGATAGAGCACCCTTCAAAGGTCAGGTTGTCTTATGTATTAAGTATCTATGGAAACACTTCAGAGGTGGGAAAGCTCAAAGTAAAGGTCGATGTTTAACCCCTAGCTTTAAAAGGTTCTACATGCACCTTACAAGAGACAGAAAATACATACTGGTACTTCTCATGTGATATATGAAGGGATTTTTTTGTTGTTTAATCCACATTCATGCATATTTTTGCAGGTTTATTTAAATATGAGATACTGTTCTGTTTCAGCAATGTATGATCTTCATTGCGTTTTTGTGTGGCAAAGAACTGTTAGCTTTCAGACCTTACAGATTGGAAACAGGAGTGACTTTGCTAATTCTAGCAGTGTTAGCACAGACGAACCTTTAAGCAGTTCAGACTGAATTCTGAGATCAAGCACTATAGATTCATATCCAGCCCTCATATCTTACTGTGCATTAACCTTGTCTGCATAATGAATGCTAGCACAGCGCTAACAGTTTTACTTTTCTTTCTTCACAGTAAGTTCATGAAGAGCCTTCCTTAGCAGTCTTTTAAAAATTGAAGAGATCAAGCATGAGATTTAAAACAGCAATCCCTATTGAATTTCTGTGCAGACGCACATGTAGTCAGAGTGAAATCATACTATTTACAAATATTTAGGCTTATGTTTGTGTGGCCTTGGACTGTGGGGCCAGTGGTGGGAGGTGTAGGGAGACAAAAGAGAATTTTAATCCATGATTAAGGAGACAGCATTAAAGGAGATAATTATGATTGGGACTCTGCCTCAGCTTCTTTTAATATCTGCCCAGCATGAATGATACTAGACAGTCAGGGTTCTGGTTTTGAACACTGGTGCCGAAAATCCCTAGAAGGACAAAATCCCTTTGCGGATTTTTTTTTTTTTTATTTATTTTATTTAGAGTGAAAGGCAGCTTGGGCCAGTTGGAGCTGCCGTGTAGTGCTCCCGTATTGTGGGTCCTCATTCTGAGACTGCCAGCTTCTCAGGGTGAATGTCTTCTGAAAGTCACATTCATACTCTATTGGCGTTAACACTTAAAGCAAGGTTGATGACACCATCTGATCTGTCTTGTGTGTATGCTCTATGGAAATATCTGTCTGATACAATGGGTCTTCTCTTTTGGGGTTTTAGTTGCCAGGATGAATACCACAGCTAGAAACATTAGTCCAGGTTATCCTGGCCCTACGAAGGGATCAGTTCTAAACTGCGCTCGTGGCCAAGTTTCTGCTGAAATTGGGAAGGAAAACATCAGCCTCTCCTTGCCCTTTGTCTTGTCTTTGCCAATTCAGTTTTCCTTTTCAGGTGTGTGCCCCCAGCTCGGGCAAGAGAGTTCTGCTTTCATTTAGCGTCCAAGGCAGAAATACTTATGGTGAAAAATACTGGTGCTGGAGAAGAAAACACTTACTTTCCTGTACATCTACATTGCATTCTCAGCCTTGCAAAACTGTCAGTTGGAGTCAATCATGTTTGCGATGCATTTCCTCCTTCTCCCTGCAAAAGGTTCTATTTTCTAATCTATATCACAAAGCAGCTTATTTTATACTGAAGCTGGAATGGGTTTATTGGTCGATGAGTTCTTCTCTCTCCCTATATATATATAGGTATATAGATAGGTATATAGAGTGATATACCCCATTCTGCCTTCATTCTGACTATAAAGATGAAATTGAGGTAAGGGTGGTCTGGCTCTCTTCATCTACTGCTAGGAGAGTACATTCATTCCTAAACAAGCAAACAGTATATTCGCTTTAAAGCGTATCCCAAGCTCTTTGAAGTTTGTCTGCTACGCCAGTGATTTGAGAAGCAAGTGGACCAGCGCTGATGTTAGCACGTCAAAGAGCCTGCTCCATTTTCACAGTGAAAACTCTGTTTGAAGTTCTGTGTTTAATGGTGTTGGGACTCCATAGACCCCTGAATTGCATGCCAGATGTGCATTGTCTCTATAGGGATGCAATTTCACAATCATTAAACATTTTAAGTTCATCAAGGACTAATTATAGCAGAGAGCATGACAGCAGAATCTTCAAAACCCTGGTGGACAGAAAAGCCTATTGATCATTCAGTTGATTTTTATTACTTGGTATTGAGCGGCAGGGCTGCCTGCTGTTGTATAATCTGTTTTTTGCTTTCTTTTCTTGTTATTATACTAGACTCATGAAATAGCCTAGCTTGCTTTGATACAGGGCATTGTTTGAGTGGCATATCACCTGGTGTAGTGTACTGCATTACTGCAGCTGTCCAAAATTCCTGTCAATGCTATTTTCTCTTCTAGAGAAAGTGCTGCTTTTTCTAGACCTTTCCCCTAGAGCTATATATCCAATGATGATGTCTGAGACTGAAATGAGCTAGCTTCTAGCTTCTGGTGTGCTGATGTCAACTTGCACCAACTCCATCAGCTTGGTGAGTTTCCAGCGTGGGAGGGGAAGGAGAGTTTGGCAGTGTGCTGAGACATAGTCACTCATTGCAGTTTTGGCACTGCTCCTGGGATTTGCTGCATGTGATCTGAGTATTGACTCACTAGGAGCATCGATCAATCACAGTATCAAGCCACTCATCTTTGCAATAGAAAATAAGCTGTGAAATGGTGTTTGCTCTACTAACTGCCACAAAGCTGTCAGGTTTCTGCCAAACTCCTGGGGGACAGGCAAAAGGGAACAAGAGGTCCTGCCATTCCTGTAAACTGCTTTCTCTTGTGACTTGCTATGGATGATGTCTCCCCTCTTAACGCTCTTTTCTCCATCCTGTCTCTGTTAGCTGCTGCTTGCAATGGAAGGATAAGCACAGATACCTGCAAACCTGCCAGCTGAGGAGTTAAGTGTTCAAGATGAATTTTGATGTTAATGAGCCACACAGAGCAGGCAACAGGCAGCCCCAGAGGATTCATCAGGGGCTTGTGCCAGATACCTGTTGAAATAATTGGAAGGATTTCCACTGACTTCAGTAAGTGCCGGTTCCCTTCCTAACCTCACCCTCTCGTGTTTCGCAGGGACTTGAATCCAGGAAGGTAGATATTTCCTTCTGATCTCCTTCTATGACAAGGTGACCCACTTAGTGGATGAGGGAAAGGCTGTGGATGTTGTCTACCTAGAATTTAGTAAAGCCTTTGACACTGTTTCCCACAGCATTCTCCTGGAGAAACTGGCTGCTCATGGCTTGGACAGGCGTACTCTTCGCTGGGTAAAAAACTGGCTGGATGGCTGGGCCCAAAGAGTTGTAGTGAATGGAGTTAAATCCAGTTGGCGGCTGGTCACAAGTGGTGTTCCGCAGGGCTCAGTATTGCAGCCAGTTCTGTTTAACATCTTTATCAATGATCTGGATGAGGGGATCGAGTGCACCCTCAGTAAGTTTGCAGACAACACCAAGTTGAGCAGGAGTATTGATCTGCTTGAGGGTAAGAAGGCTGTACAGAGGGATCTGGACAGGCTGGATTGATGGGCCGAGGCCAATTGTATGAGATTCNTGGTGGTGTTAGTTGATGTTTGGACTTGATGATCTTAGAGGTCTTTTCCAACCTTAATGATTCTATGATTCTGTGACAAGAGGAAATAGCCTCAAGTTGTGCCAGGGGAGGTTTAGATTGGGTATTAGGAAAAATTTCTTCACCTCTGTCAAGCATTGGAACAGGCTGCCCAGGGAAGTGGTTGAGTCACCATCCCTGGAGGTATTTAAAAGACACATAGGTGTGGTGCTTAGGGACATGGTTTAGTGCTGGACTTGGCATTGCTAGGTTAATGGTTGGACTTGATGATCTTAAAGGTCTTTTCCAACCTAAACGATTCTATGATTCTATATGCTCTGCTCATGCACCCACAGCTCCCCAATGTTCTTTCTGTGCCAGGGCTCTGGAGAAAGAGACTGTATCCCAGATGCACTTTGGTCTTCTGGGTACATTAGTTACACACCTCAGGGCCTCAGTTTGCCCATCTGCAAAGATAAAGATAATGATAGTTGCTTCTTTTTAAAAAAGTGCCTGTGGACATTGAAAACAGTTTGTTGCATAGAGGAGCTGATTGTTTCCATTGTTAGTTTGAGTGACTGGACAGTGAGAAAAGGAGATGAACAAAACCAAAATGGATATATCTAGTATCAGGGCAGCTACATCGATGACTGTCTGAGAGCCCCTGTGTTGTGACAGAAAAAGATCAGACCACTGTTGGACCAGAATCAGTTAGCTTAGCTAAATTGTCTCGTTGCTGTAAACAGCCTATATTTAGGATAGGATCTTTGAAAGCTGTCATGATTGACCAAGTGTAATCATGTTGAAATCAAGTGCCAAAACTCAACTGCATTAGAAAGGAATGTAGACTGCTGCAGACCTTTGTGGTAAAGAACATCCTGAATGCACAATCACTCTTTTGTGTTAAGGATATTTCTGCTAGCTCCTTCTGTCAGTTGTTTTCTTTAAGAATTCAGGGGAGAGAGAGAAAGAAAAGAAGAAAGTGTATTTAAGATGCAAGGAGACAAAGCCATGTTAAGTTTCATTTACAGAGATGAATTGGGAACAGGTGCTTCACATAACTGAGGGGCACCATTCTGTGAGAGAGCCCTTGAGAGTCAAGAGAAAGGGATTACAAAGAGCAACAGTATTTTCAGAAAGATAACTATAATCAAGCCCTTTCCATGTCTATCAAGGGGAAAAGACAACAACCCCAAATGCAATGGAGAGATTAAAATTGACTTTGTAAAAAGCCATTTTTTATTTATTTTTTGTTTCTCTGAAATAATTTCAAAACCGAAGGCAGGAATAATTGAAGCATTTACAGAATATATCAATAATACCTCATTATGCAGCTTTGCTTCAATCCACTGATTTCAATTTTCTTTTGAACAAGCGGCGTTTATCAGAGGACTTAGCATATGAATGAGGAGGGGGGAGAAATGTAAAATACATGCTCTAGATTTACATGTCTTAGGATGCCAAATAACCATCAAAACTAATTGTTTCTGAAATGCTTTATAAACCTTATCTTAAGTGTTGACCCTAATCAGAGCAATTAATTTCATAATGAATTCTTTCTACACATGCCCTATCTTATTATTATTCTTAGTCTAAATTAATAACATCATGATAATAATTAGTAGATATGAAATTGCCTCTTCATGACTTCCCATTGCATGTGGGCTTGATATAAAAGAACAAGGATGACAATTAGAGGAAAACATGTCAGCTGTATTGATTGTTGTGCACCTTGACCCTAGCATCTGGAAAATAGGCTTTATTTAAATGTGAATATTTTTTATATTCTCCTTCTATTTCTCCTCCTATTTTATTTCAACAGTTTTCCTTCCTGCAAGAGGTAAATGTCTCCCCCTCAAAGCTCACTACAAAAAGATTAAAGTAGAATTTTAGGGCCTGATTCAAAGTGTGCTGATGCCAGATTTTGGAGCAAATGAGCAATAGGGGCCTATGATTTAGGAGACCATCAGTGTCTGGAGATCCATCTGTAATCTCTAAACCCTTCTTGAGGTTTCAGCCTTCCAGAAATCTCAGGAAAAGGGGACATCTTTATACCTTGGACTGTGGTTTTATGGCCTCATTAAGACAAATTAATCTGAGTAGGGTGCTGCTGTCAGTGCCAGATCCATTCCTTGCTCTGCCTCACCACCTAACCATGGGAAGGTAGTGTGAGAGGGTAGTGGAACTGCCCATGTTTAGAAGAGCATAAGACAGACACGAAACTACAGCCTTAGCCCTTTTATTGGGCTTTACTGAATACATTACTGTGTATCAATCAATTACTGAAATAAGTCTTCTTCCTTCTCTGAAGGTAAAAATCTCCTTCTACAGGCATGGCTGTAAGACGATAGTCCCTGTCAGTCCACAGCCCTACCTTTAGGCCCAGCTCTGTTACAGCTTTAGAATTTCCTCTCTCCTTTATTCAAAGTCACTTTTCCAGCCTGTGCAGTCACAAGAAAACATGACACGCCTGCATTAACAAATTATTGCCTGAAGCCAACAGCTTGAACAGGGACCGAAAGAGGACAAGGCACATGGAAAAATTGCTTCAGAATGTTTTATTCATGCACCTGACTGATGATGTATGGTCTACAGCTTCACGGTAGTAAGAAAGAGATTTGTTGTGTTGTTGGTGTTTTTTTTTTTTTTTAATTTTAAAAAAGAAGTAATGATCAAGACTATGGAATATTAAGCACAAAAGGAGAGTCTTCTCTGAAACAGGAGATGTTAAGTCACTTTTGTTCTTTAGTGCAAGCAGAAGAGCTCAACCTTAGCTTCTTATTCTGGAAATTGAAGTTACAGGAACACATTCCCTTGACGCCATTTCAAAAAGACATAGCTAACATTTCCCCTGCAAAGGGCGGTATTTTGATGTTTTGCAAAGAAAACCTGTGAC
>WAAD01017444.1:18223-35967 GCA_013389945.1 Fregata magnificens
TATTAAGGCACTTAAAATCTATGAACATTTCAAATAATAAGGTACTAGTGGTCACTTAAAACAGTGGGGTCTGCAGAGCTAAGATGTTTTGGGAAAATAACCTGTCCATAATCTTGACAACCCCAGATGTTCTGGTGGTTTAATGGTGTTGCACCCCATGGAGACGTAGGGACTCCACAGCGTAGCTTGTGAATGCCTTTGCTCTCTAATCCAGTGAGGTGAGCAGCCATACGGTAAAAATGGTGTGCAAACTTCTCTCTTAATCATACATCAGGAGTGTCATTTGGGATGATCTCAGGCTGGAGTATTTTCTAAGTGACCTCCAGGCCTGTAAGATCTGTCAGGCACGTGAAACATCTTTGCAGAGCAGTAGGCAAGCAAAAGGGCTGAGGAGATACAGACAAGTCAGCCCAGAGCCTGTGTTTCTGCTTCAGTTCCACTAGAGTGCAGTTTTGCCACAGCCAAAGCTGGGAAGAGCAGATGAGACCAGGGGTGCAGCATGCAAATTCTCTCAGCAGGTGCTTTATCCCACATAGTGTTGTCTCACTGAGATTAGGATGCAAATTCTGTTCCTTGGTTTTGTACAAATCCATATTCAGTTTTTGAGCTGAACTAACACTAAAGACTAAGAAGTCCTGTTAAAGACCAGGTATTTTATTTAGATTGAAATCAGAGATTTTGATTATACCCTGAAACCCCAGTTTAGCATTGATTGTATTGGAACTAGATAAATGCTTAATATTTCTCATATGCTTAGTTGTACATGTTTGAATGACCTTGCTGAATCACAGTCTTCTTTAATATAAAATATGGAAGTGGCAGGAAATATGCAAGAATTGGGTAAGAAATGGTCAACCTTTGAGATTGCGCTGAACGGTGAATTATGTTGATCCTTTAATACAGAAAGCTCAGCTGAATTAGTATATTGTGTATCTGTTCGGTGAACTCAGAGAAAATTCCAAAACTAGATTAAACTTTGAACCTTCTGCAAAGGAAGAAAACAAGAAGTGCTTAAGTTCGGATACTTCATTAAAGAGATGATTGCTTCTAAGCATAGACTTTTTTGGTGTTTCCAAATACTGAATCATCAATTCATGTAGTGCTTTTGCTATACGTCAAAAAAACTTTGCCTTCCCTCCTACAAACAGTTTCAACAGCAGTATTTTTTCCCATGCAAAACTGTTTCACTGAGACCTGCTGATTTGTGCAGCTGTACTGTTTAGAGTATTGCTAAACATGTACTGCATACCATGGTTATAAGATGATTAAATTCTCCCTCTGAAAAATGTATTTTATAATCTGGCCTCCTGTGGTCTGTTTCATACCATAGTGAAAGTCGTAGAGTCTCCCTCCCTACCTTATGCACCTAGCCCTCTTGTATCAGTTCTTACATCTTTTTATGTATCACTAAACGCTCATGACAAGTTCCAGAGGAGCAGACCTGGACAGAAATACTCTGTATAGAAAGCTTGTACAGAAAACTCAGCTAGTACACAAGCAAGTCGCTTACAACTGAGAGAAACTGACCAGGAAAATGAAGGGAAGAGATTTATGACTTTACCTGTCTCTCTCAACTGCAGGAATGAATGACTGGTCAAACTGCACAAGATAAATGTGAATTAAAGCTGCCTGATAAGAAGCATTAGTTCATCTAAGGTGAATCATAAGCTTTCAATTCATTTCACCTAGGTCTGTCAGGATATTCAAATAGCTGTAACAAACACTGAAGTAACTGTAGTGTTTTTCAAGTTAAAAAAATGGGCCTATAACTTTCATAGAAGCTACAAACCCTGTGTCTTTAACCAGCTCTAAAATATTATAGCTTATGAATTTACTATGAAATCTCAATAATTATGGAAGTCCTTATAGGGATGTCAGGGAAATTGTTTTTCAACTGCTTCTACTGTGGACCGTTAGCTTTGTGTTAGTATTAGCCACACTTGTGAAATAATTTTACTACAAGCAGACTTTCAGGTACTGGATATTTCATGAAAGCATTTCAATTGTCCTCACTTGCACCATTGCTTTCTGATTACTTAAGTTGCCTTCTGATAGATTGTCTTCAAAACTGTTTGGCCTGCAACCTGCCAGGCACGTGACAGGGAAGGCAGCTGGCCCGAAGTCTTTTTGTAACCCTAATCCCTACTCTTTTAAAGATGTGCTTATTTAAAAGCTATGCTATAGAGCCATGCTTTCAAAAATAGCTGTCATCTGCAATAAGTGAACACAGGATGAATCAGGTGTACTATTTCATTGAGAGCAGAGTGGAGCCTAGCCGACCACTTTACAGGGTAGCCTGAAATATCCTCAAGGTTCAAAGAAATATTCAGAAAGCCAGAAACTGTTCCAAAGTATTTCCTATGTTGGGAATGCTGCCTGATCTGCTCAGTTATGTCATGTTTACTTCAAGATAGTATCTCAGCTGGTTGTGAGCATTACTCACCATATCCTCTTAGAAAAACCCAGCGTTAAAAATTGGCAGGTGAGCAAAGGCAGGATGGAGAGAGGAATACCCTCAGGTCTTTGTTCAACAGAGTGGATATCTGCCAGTTGAAACAGAACCAGTGAAAGCAAAACCTGCTTCTATGATAAATAGTAGCTTTCCTTATGCCTCCTAACAATGTTTTGTCCTCACCAAGAAAGGACTTGTGATTGTGACATTCATGGTACCCAAGACATATTATTGCTGGGTTTAGTTTGTGTACCTAATTAAAGCTGGAATGGCTCATGGCTCACTGCAGCTTTCCATGACATGAAGCCTCTTGACATTATTTATGCGACTGCTAAGTAACACAGAAACACATCCGAGGGAGAAGCAGAGAGGAACAAATGGCTAAAGAAAGGTCAGGGCAATACCACATGGCTGCTTGGCTGCTTCCTAGAAATGGAAAGAGAAATTCTGCTCCCCTTGAACTCGTCCTTTTCCGTTCTCTGTTAGTAAAATTAGTTTATGGGTTGTGACGTTGAGGGCTTAATTTTCCTTTTATTGCTTTGGATGGCCACAAGTACACGCAAAGCAATAAAGTAGAAATATGAATGTAGATGTTCTCTTTTAAAACTGCCAACAATTGGCTGACACACAGACAGCATTGTTTCTCTTTGTGCTTTATGCTGCAGATACTCTCAGATCAGGGCAAGATGCTTAAACATATTCTGTGTGTTTCAGGAACATCTGTTGGCATATCATCATCTGAGAACAAATTTGCCAACTCCCATTAGAAATGCCACTAATACATGTTTATATCAAGAGTCCAGGCATGTAGCAGGAGTTCAGCATTGTTCTGAAGCTAGGGGGTTTTTGTCATGGTATATCAGCCTCTGAAATCTAGTATGCAGGAAAAGGTCTACAGTCTGATCGGTGGTACCAAACAGGTTTTGTAAGAGAAGCAACGCAATGGATGAGCAGGTTCAAAGCAAATGTAAGGAAACACTTTCTCATACAACATGCAGTTAATCTGTGGAACCTGTCACCATAGGATGGTGTGGATGCTAAGAGCTTACAAAGGTTCAAAAAGTGACTGAATAGATTCAGGAAAAATAGAAAAATCACCAGAGAGTGCTAATCCCCATCGCCACATCCCATTCAAGGGGCCTTATGTCTTGGATTACTGTAAGATTCAGTGTACCTGGGAAATACCACTTTGATCTTGCTTTGGTCTTATCATTGTGCATAGGCATCTGCTACTGGCTACTCTCCAAAACAGTCAAAAACAAGTAAAGTTTTTCGCATTAGAGAGAGCAAGAAATTTCACAGATGCTTATTCTGCAGTTAGATCCTTAAAACTAAATAAACACTCATGCCACTTAGCATCATTTTACATACAGTCAGTCAGGAAGTCTTCATCTAAACTGCAAAGATTACTGAGTGGCAGGCCCAGGCTGATTATCTTTATTTCTTTCAGCATAACATGCCATTTCCTTTAAAATTAAACCCACATAAATATGAAATGTTTGCTTTATATTTTGTGGACTCATATATTGCAGTGACACAGAAATTTGCCAGTCTGGGGAAAAATTCCACTCAAAATATCCTCCCTTGAACCGAAGGGCTTCTAGCCTTTAACAATTTAGCTCTTCAGATCTGGGGCTCTTATGTATGTTGGCATGTTTGCTCTAGCTTGATATCAAGCAAACAGACTGTGACAAAAGAGCTTCATTTTTAAGAAGCCCATTATGAAAATGTAGATCAAGGAAAAAAAAAAAAACCTATTCTAAGTCTCTCCAGCTAAGGCCAGAAACACGATAAAATGAGGTTTTGAAGGGCAAAGTGAGAGCATAAAAGAAAATGAGGAGAGAAGAGAGAGTGAAGGGAAGGAAAAGAGTTCAGATGAGGTTAGAGATGTCCTAAAAAAAAAAAAAACCCAACACATTAAAAATCATACCATGAAGAAAAGGCCAGTGGCCTTGCTGATAGACTGATGGTTTTGTGGGCCAGAGGTGGGACTGTGTTACACTTCACAGCCCTGACTTGACCTAGACTGACTGACAGTCTTTCTTCATTTCCCAGCCATTAAGGATTTAATTTGGTTCATACTGCCTCTATGCTCATTTCTTCCTATTTAGAAAAATGCCATATATCCTGCAATGGCATCATGAAAAAGTCTGTGTGCAAGTTCAGTTTAAAACACAAAGCAATCCAGATTCTGACTGTCCATCTCCTTTTCATTTCTAATTTGCACAATAGGTGGATCTTTTTTAGCAGTGAACTGACTTTGCCATACACATTCTTTGCAGGACATGAAATAGTTCTGAGTTGTTGAATATAATTTGTCTTTAGTCCGCTAGAAAATGTGTACTGTGTAAGGCAAATGCAATTTGAAAATATTGTGCTTAGATATTTACATTTTTGGTCAAGATGTTTTGGTCTGTGTGTTATGCTGTGTTGACTTGCAAAGGTTCTAAACCAGAAGAGGGCTTCATGGTGCTAAAATGTCCTTGATATAATTCAGCTCCTAGATGATGTTTAAACTTTAGCAAGAGCTGTATAAGGTTAACACTGAGCCCAAATAAGTCTAATCTGTTGAGTTAGATCTTTCAAAGGTAATCATTCTTTTAACAGGCGTTAAGGCCTCATGGAAATGTGCCTACTGGTATCAGCTGATATCCGTGGATTTTTGTCAGGGCTTGAGAATGCAAACAAGGAAAGCAAAGCATTGGAACATATTCATGGATTTAAATGTCTCTACTTTTGTTGTGAAACACAAACATCAGATTTCAGATAAATGGCTAGCCTCTGCCATAATCACCTGAAATTAAATACTCGGATGTAAACTGATATACACTGTAAAAAAACCAACCCCAAACATGCAGAACAACCAAACAGCAATGCCTTGAAATGAAAACCAGGGAAAAATTGTGCTGGGATTTTCCAAGTCAGTCATCTTTGGTGTAGCCCTTCTGTGAATCATGTCAACAAAATTAACACTGACTTCAGTGGAGCAGACCTCTCAGTTAGTGCTGAACAGTTACAACCTGTGCTGCACACATGAGCACATACTGCCAGTTACATTTGACCTGGCAATGGCACACACAACTCGGGCCCCTGCAGCAGGAGTTGTTGGTGCATGTAGCTGTCAGAGTCTTCATCTCCTAGCCTGACAGTCTAGCTTAATTCTTAGAAAGCTACAGGAGAAGAAAAGAGTCGCCAAGCTGTGAATGAAGTTGCATGGCTCACTGGTATCACCAGGATTTGATTAATGATTTTAAGCACACATGCTGGTGTAGGACTTATGGGAGCCAGTCACTTCATACTTCTGAAGAGGGAGTGGCAGTGTTTGTTAGGATTTCCCATATCAGGGAGTTGGTAATGCAGTGTTCTCAACTGACTGCCATAGGCACGTGGTCCCTTCAGCCCTTTATCCAGTAGTTTACACTGCCTTAAAAGTCATAAAACGTGCATGTATTATAGCAATACCCAGAAGGAAGAACTCACTGCACGAAATACAGTGGAAATTTAGCGCTCTTGCCTTGGCGCTGGTGGCAATTCCTTTGATGACAAAGCCATTTGTGTTTTGCAAGCAATAAAACCTCATTGCATTCCCTCCCACTTCTTTTCTCTTCAGCTTGCATGCACTTGCAGCTAACTGCAGGGAAACTACCCATTTCTTCCTACCAAGATCTCCCTCTCACTCTGTTTTGGGGGAAACACAGAATTAATTTTTGTTTTGTTTCCAGACCTACCACCCTATTCTCTAAATCCCCATCTGACTAGCACCATCCAAACTCCAGGAGATGCACAGGCATTCAGAGTTGCTGCCAAAATTGAGGACCTTTCTCCCACAGTTAAACTCCACCTTCCTTGACTAGGAAGGCTATTGGTGGGCTGAGTCCTGGGTCTGCTGGCCCAGGTGAGAAATATTTCATTTATCCTGAGCTGTGGGACCAATTAGTAGCTGATATAGTTGCCCTACTCCCAAGCTGGTGTCTGTTCTATAAGGCAGGAGCTCTGATTCTGAAAGGTATGTACGTTATAAAACAATCTCTAGGTACCGTGTTCCCGGTATGGAGAGCATTTGTTCGCTGATTCTGTGGCCAAGCTTCTGAAGGAACTTTACAATACAACTGGTCTGCCTGGCTGAATGCTTTGCAGCGTGAACAGGCTTGTTCAGAACTGCTCTGATTGCTGCTGTGATCCAGTATATTGCCAAGGGGTAAAGTGCTTGGCAGGGTACCGTAGACATGCCTTCTACTCCTTGCTGTAGAGAGGAGAGGAAGGGGGCTTGGAAAAGATACTTAATTTAAACCCATCTGTAAGGTAAGTACCTCCTCCATAAAGTACATTGACATCTCCTCAAGAAAAGAGCTAGGTATTAGTAGTATTAAATAAGGCTTAAAGCCTTCAGCTCTTTCTTGTTTGCAGTTGCTTGAGCAGTAATATGTTTGTCTGACAGGAAACTCACCTGTGGTTTTCCCTGCATGAAACTTATATTAAGTTCTCCTAGGTGGATTCATAAAACATTCCTTATAATCCCCATTTATTTCAAGCCATTTTGCTGCTCTGAATAGCACAGTACCTCATAAAGAACATTTTCTTTCATTCAAAAAACATTTGCATTTTATTTGTGCCTCAGAGGAAGAACAATCCAAGCTGATTACAATCCACAGACACTGTACGTAATGAAAAATTAATTGCATCAATCTTTTTGCTGTAGTGGTCTTAACAACTCATTTTCAGCCGGCCGTTTCTCCACCTGCTCACCGAGGCCCAAGCAGCTGAAGCAAGTGCATCTCTGACACTGACTGAATACCAATGAAGCTAAGGTCACCTAAGTGTCAAGTGAGTGGGAGAATAGCACCCAGCAAAAGATGTCAGCGTTTTGGACAAGCAGCAATCACGATGTGATAGAAACCAAGTAAGTAACTGGAACACAAATCTTAGTGAACACACGTTGACACACACATGCACGCAAAAGAAAAGTTGTAAGGGGAAGGAAGGATGTGTCTAAATCAGAACAGCAAACAAAGGTTGTTCTGGCTCCCTACACCAGAGCTGTCACTTGGCAAGCATTGACAGCGGTCATAAATCAAGATTTGCATGCTGGCTCCAAAGCTAGCCATTTGTTCTGCCAGAATGCAGAATGCATATTCAGACATGGTTTCTGCTTTCTACAATCAAAGCTGCTAAAATACAGAGGAAAAGTAACCATTAAAAATCAATACTTTACAAAGCAAGAAGAAATGGGGGGCGGGGGCAGAGAATGACACCTGCTGCCTGTCTGCATCAATAACCCTGAAAGGAGTAATTTTCATCCCATGCCTTCACTGAAAATGTTCTTCCGGTGCAATTCAGCGCAAGCGTATCTAAAGGCATTTTATGAGCAGGGAAAATTAGCGTATTCCATGTTGAACTGCGAAAAATTACCAGAGCTGGCAAAAGAGTGTAATTGCTTGATATTGGTTGAAATGGCTTGAATTTTCTAAATTCTCTTATAACTTGATTAGAGCCCTCAGACAGGTTTAGGGGATGCCTGAATTTCAGCCATCTTTTAGAGAGTTTAGTCATCATAGCTGACTGAGGAAATACCTGTGTTTATATTTCACCACAATTCCAGATTTTTTTAGGATGAGAAGAGTCCCATATTTCTCTAGTCAGGTTTTCTTTTTCTGTTTAAGTGTATGTATGCACATTCTCCAAAGCAAACAAATGTGCTTTTGAAGGAGGATATTTTACCTATAGGGGGTCCAACATAACACATAGGAACTTAAAAAAAAAAAAAAAAAAAAAAAAAAAAAAAAAAAAAAAAAAAAAAACAACCAAAAAAAAACCACCCAACCAACACAACATTCTTGAAAATATGCTATAGCTCCCTGTGTGTAGCAGAAGAATTTAAATTGGATTTTTTTAATTGATTATAATCATTACTTTTAATTTTCCTCTAGAAAGTGCTTGCTACGGTTCGATAATGGAGGGAGGAAACAGCTGGTCTGCACATTTGTGAGTGAGCAGCATTTAATAAGGTAATATGTTCATTTTGTAGGTGTCAAGAATTACGAATTTATGTCAGGTCAAATTAATGCACACGTTTTCACACAGCACAGTGAAGAGCTCCATAAGCAAGTGCTGTTGTATTTAGGGTGCTTGTGAAACATCTGCTCGTGCAGGAATGAGAGGAGAGCCTCTGTGTTACGGAGATGCAGCCTTTTATAACAGAAGTGGCAGGTCCTATCTAATCCACACCTCAGTATTCCCCCTGAAAAACCAAAACCAACACAAAGCTGCTGGCCGTAAAAAATGTGGCCATATCTGGTGCACAAGCCCCAGGCTCCCATTGTTCTCTTACTAGAAAGTGCCCTGTATTCAGTAATATGAATAAAAACTAATTTTCCTTCGTCTGCAAAGGCAGCAGTATGATATTGTGTTTGTAGTGTAGATAAAAGAATAGATGTCAAACTCTATTCAACTTTGGGCTAGACTTTTGCATCTTCACAAAACCAAGTAGTAAATATTGACTGAAGTATGTTTATCAATATTTATTGTGAGGGGAAAATAAATCTTCCTGTTTACAAAACTATAAGGCCAATTTTATTAGGGAGAGAGATTGCTCAAATGGTAAGTTTCCCAATAATAATCTCAGTGCCTTTCAGCAAACAGAGGACATTAAAAGGGAATGATCAGCTAGGGAACACCTAAAACTGACTCCCAGAGGCAACTGGGTGCTCGGGCAAGGTTGGTGCCCAACCAGTAGATCCTTCTGCTTTTAGACACAGTGCCATTTTCAGAGGTGTCCCCTGAACTTCTCATTTAGAAAGTGATGATGCACTTCTGTGTGTAAAGAGACAGGAACTGCATGGTTTGGGCACCTGCTGCACAGGCAGGACAGAGGAGATGCCTTGGGTGCAGGGTGTGATGCCACTCACCCCTAGCAGATGTTTATCTCTTAGGGTGAATGCAAGGAGAGATGTGCAAGGAGACCACGAGCTTGTGAAGGAAAGGGAGGACGGGGAAGGCAGGACTTATGTGGGTGGTGAAAGAAATTTACTTGTCAGCCCAAAGAGATCAAAGAGGGACAAAGAGGTGTGAGACAGGAATAGAAATAGATAGACAGTCTGCACAACTGTAACTGGAGAGAAAACAACTGTCCTCACGCAGCTAATGAGACGTGAGCCAGTGCTTCTGCCAGCACAGGGAGGGAGGCGGTGCCCCCAGTACCAAGGGCACCCTGACAGCAGCAGCAAACAGAGCAGGTGTACTGGTGGAGGGATGTGGGCTGGAGCTCCCTGGCCTGGCACGCTAGGGACAGTGAGCAGGAGGTTCAGAAAACTCTTGCGTTCCTTTCTTTTCTACATAGCTCTGCTCTTTATCTCTTTGCCCATGCACAAAGGCTTAGTGCATTGATACGTGTAAGGGAAGGGTCAGAGTCAGCCCTGAATTTGCTGACCCTTGGCTAGAAGTAGTAACTTGCAGCACTGAACTAGATGCAGATAGTGCCTTGTGCTTACTGAGGTCGGGCCAGGGTTTTGCTACCACACGTTTTTTGAGAGTCCACCCAAGAACAAAACAAGTTCCCTTCTTTCTTCTACCCTCTCACTGGAAAATCTCATTGCTCTCAGTGGTACAGATTGGCTTTTCCTTTCTCCCTACTCCTCCACCCCTTGCACACGGAGGGGAAAAAAAGGATTGTCTCAAGACCAATAAATGAAGAGTTCTGCGAAAATGATTTGATACTGACTGTATAAAGTGTCAATTAGTAAATGTTCCATACCCAGTGATAAGGAAAGGAGGAGACGGATTACCAGTTCAGTGACACATTGCAAAATATGCTTAGCTGAGATGAATACCCAAATTGTCAGGTTAGAAATGACTTCATTAGGTAAGATAGGAGCATGTGGAAAGGTGCAAAACATAATCCTGTGTGGGGCAGGAAGAGTTATTTGCATAAACCAACTTCAACTAATGGTTTTAAGAAGCTGATTCTAAACTATGAGCCTTTAATTATTTCCTGTTGACCTTCAGGGAAGTGCTTGTGTATTGGGATGATTTGAGGGGCTCCAAAAGCCATGTTGTAACCTGCTTAGTTTTCAGCAGAAAAAAATAAGCTCTGAGTCCTTGAGAGGGTACTTGCTGAAGTATGTGCGTCTGGGACAAGTGGTTATAAGAGGACAACTATTTCCTTAAGAAATATTTTGTCTTTAGAAATTTTCTTATATAAGCCTGAAAGATGAGATGGATTAATGGTGGGATTGCTGCCAGCTTCTGCAGGGTTAAAAAAAAAAAAGCATGTCAAAAACCAACATGTGGTCATCATTCTAAGATGTTAAGGTGGACTGGATAGCCAGTGTCCCTCATTCTCTGTGTCATCCTGAGAATGATGACTGTGGAATAAAAGCTTCTTAGTGCCTGAATGCTGAACAGACTGTTTGCAGGTACACATCTTAGTACTTGTGAGTACGTGGCATAGGAGTGCCAGTATGAGTCACTTTCCCTTCCTGTAAGGTGTCTCACTGATCTTTCCCACATTGTTGCTACAATACTGCAACATTACTTCCTACATCTTATGCATGTGTTTGTGTGTGTGCTGTACAGGTAACACAAGAAGTCTGCAGCTGTAACTCAGCCCAGTGTTAGGTGCTAGGATAGTACGCTGGCTGGAGACATGCTCACTGACTCCACTGAAAGGAGAGACTTTGTGTCTTAAGAAATCTGCTCTTGTCCCCCCCACCTTCTGTCTGCAGCAGTTGTTAGGAAAGGCAGCTGGGGTGACCTTTTCTCCCTGTATGCTATTGAATTACAGACTTTTGGTTTTCTCATTGCCTCCAGAGTTGTAGCCCAGAGGCCACACGGACTTTCCAAAGTGCTTCCATTCATCAAACTCAGTATCCTAAGGTTTGGTCTAAGAAGGATATCCAGACCCAGGAACAATGCCTCAGAGATGTGTGCTTCATTTCTAAAGAAGAAAAAGAAAGTAACATGATCCAATTCTTTGTCCTTGTGCCATTGTTAATCTGCATAAAGAAGATTGATCTGGCAGGATCTGCATAAATTGCTACCAGAGAGAGGACACAAAGAATAGGTAAAAGAAAAAGCACATAGCAAAATAAGAATGAATATTACAGTGAAAGAGGTACCAACTGAAGGGGAGGAGCTTTTAAAACCAATGTTATACAATGAAGTGCAATGCTAACATTGCATATTGTACAGAAGAGTTGCCTTAAGGCTATGTTCTACCACGGCAGCATTTATCTCTGTGAGTGAGCGGAGAGGAGGGACAACTGCCAAAAGGAATAGCCACAAGTGAGTTATTCTGTCTTTCTGTGCTAGCAATGACAAGGCAGAAGGGAGATTCATCATCACCCTCCACGTTGCTCTCCAGGATTGAAGCTGTTTCATGCAGCAGCTGGAGGGAATGGAAGATGCCTGGGAAGGTGATCATGCAAGATCCTAACAGCTAAAGGTTGTAAGGATTTTCCCCAAATGGAGGAACTTGTTGAGGTGCACAGCTAGAACTCCATGAAGGTCCAGAGTGCTCATCCTCTTACGCAGGTGCCAAACGTAGTGCTGAAGGGCAAAACTCCTAGGTTTCTGTCTGTGAAAGTGCTCTTTGGGTTCAGCACCATGAGTTGAATATCATAAAACTAAAGAAGGTTATTTCAATGTCTGGTATTCTTAAAAAGCAATTCCAAAAACCTTTTCTGGTCCATCTCTGGATGCCTCAAGGACCTCAGGTGAATCTCCAGCAAGGGATACCTTGGAAGTTAACAAAAAATTTAAAATATCATCTATAATCATACTTTCTTGTATCTTTTCTTCCTCTCTGTCCTCTGTTAGGTAGACTCACTGCTTGTATTTTTGGTTTCTCATCAAATTGAATACTTAATTTCTGTAATGTAAAAGGAATTTGTTATAATACCTTCACACATATAGCTGTGGTGTCATCTATGAGTTCTCAGCAATGTGGCCCAAGTCAATGCCAGGCTTAAGCTGTGCCAAAGGATAGCAAGAATCTAATACAGACTGAAAAGATTTTTTTTGTGATAGAAGGGTGAGGATGGTGGTGGGAATATTGTGCAGAAAAAGCTCTGGGGAATTATTTAATGCCATGCTTGTAGATTGAGGGCTTTAATAAAATAAAAAGAGCAAAGAGAAGACTATGTGCACTCTGATGGATGAATGCTTCGGTACTTCTGGGATGGATTAAGCTATTGAAAAAGCATTCAACATTGGCTAAAAAACTGTAATATATGTGAAATTCCACAGTTAATGCATCATTAAATAATTTGCTGCAACTGATTTATAGGTGCAATATACTGCACTGTGTCAAACTATGTGGGATAATAAATGGTATCACAAAAATATACTATTGAAACTTTTGTTCTAATCAGTCTTTTGAGTTTTAGTAGAACATAGTTCTGCAGAATGGAATTGTCCTATTGATCCTGATAGAGTAATAGGTAAAAGCTTCATGCTACACATATTTTAAGGCTTTTTTTAAGCAATCTGGGTTGTGGTCCAGTGAATCAGGCACTGGACTGTGACTTGTGGGACCCACACTGTGGTCCTTGCTCTGTCATTGAAACTCTAAGCTGCTGATCTAAGTTCCTCCAGGCTGAGCACTGTAATGCTCACTTTCAGATATGTGCTCCCTCTTTCCATGGACACAATCCAAGATCCCATCACCTGCCTGCATATTTTGGTTGCATAGGCGCAGGGATGTCAGAAGGGGAGGTAACCATCAACCTATGCATCCAAGCTTCGTAGGGCTTGGGTGACTTACTGTTTCTGGGGTACATCTTCCCACTCCCCATATTCACTGTTTGGAAGAGAAATGCTTGTTCCCAGTCTTCCAAAAGGAATTATTTTCTTTTGAAGTATATTCAGGGGAAAAAGCAACACAAACANTTAGTGCTCCTATTCACTGGTTAAATTCTTTACAGAAGAAGCAAATGGGCTCAGTTCAGCTCTGATGTTGCCCAAAATGTTCTTTCCCTTGTCCTTCTGCCCTCCACTTTCCAGGATGTGCCTAATCTCAGGGTTGCAGGGTCTTGCTAAGCAACATTCACAGTCACTCTTACTGAAGTGATGTTCTCAGTTGTAGAAAATAATGATTTACTGGGCCAGATAAGGAGAAGAGTAGTTTGACCTTGGCAGACTGGTGGTGGGACATTCAATTGGAAGAGGTCTTCTCTCCTATTCCCTATAGGACTGTGTTTATACTTTGCAAGGTCCCTTTTGGGACCAACGCAAAGAGCCCTGATGCTGGCTGGTGCATTTAGACGCTACCATAACACTAATGGATGAGGTAATTGTAATTAATAATTTATTTGATTAACCCCTTTAAACTTTTGTACTGCACTGTTTGCAAAAGACTGATTTTTTTTTTTCCCCATCTTTCTAAATTATTAAGCAGGTATTTTCTCACCTGGGACCTCCACCCTCACTGTCTGCTCATTGGCCAGGAGGTCCACTTAGTCTCAAACCTAGGCCTTCAGTCTTGGCCTGAGGAAAGTTGTAGGTGTACCTGTTCCAGTTCTGTTCCCAGACTGTTGCTCACGTTTCCTGGGTTGACAGTAGACCTGACTTGTTACTTTCCCTTACGGTTGCTGGACTGTTGATAGAAGCTGTCGCTGCCACCGCCTGGGCTGTCCAGCTCAGACACTGCAGGACCATGGCCAGTCGGTGAGGTCACTGCCCTGCTCATGTTGTGGCCACCCTTGCCTTCCCTTGAGAAGTCATGCAACTCGTGCAGCTCCCTGATACATGTAACTTTTACTGGAGTAATCCTGAGGGGAGTGTTTAATACAAAATATCAAAAAGAATCTCTCCCTACCTTGGTTAAAGGCAGCATTTTGAAAAGTGTTAAGAGTGCTCTGAAGTCTCTTTTAGCAGTGATTTTGGCATTTCAGAGAAGGTAGTACGTAATTTGGATGAAACTTTACATTTCTAAGTGCCTGACTGCAACAATGTTTGTAAGCAGTGATTAGTGAGAACTCTTAATAAGTAGGAGGTGTCATTAATGTAAATACAGTTTAAACACTAGAAGGAAGAGCTTCAGTGAGAAGGAGAAGGATCTGTATCTCCTGGGTAGATTGTTAATACCAATCAAAACCAGACAGGTTTTGGAGGACCCAATTGTTTAAAAATCACCGTTAAGGGTAATCATGTTTTGAGATGGAGATGTAACTCTTTTAACATTTGGGTTCTTTAAAAACTTATGTCTAGAGGTCAAGAAGTCTTACTGTCTAAGGGCAAGATTTCCAAACACATCAGAGTTGCATAGCACCCATGTCCCTTTGAAAGCTGACGGAAAGGGTGCTAGTAAAAGATGGTATTCCACTGGGGAAAGGGAGGTGGACCCTAAAATGTTAGGTTTGGCCAGAATGAGAATGGCAGTGCCCATTTCAGAATGTATGCTGTACAGAAGTTGATGGGAACACTCACCTGAATTACAATGGGACCGAGAAGTACCAGGCACCCTGGTGAATCCTAGAACACATAGGACTGTTAGCAAATTTTTATAAAATGAGACCAATTCTCTGCCAGTGCACATCAGCTTACTCTTGCTGAAATCCATGGCCTCAGTTGCAGTCATCAGTGTAGCACAATCAACTTACAGGGAAGTATGCTACTTAATTCCAACTGAGACTCTGTCCTAGAGTATGCGCTAACTTTCCTAATTGACAGCAGACGTTTCCAAGATGAAAAACTGACCTAAACACCACCATCATCTCTTTGATATCAATTTTTACTGTATCACATGCCTGGCAAAATACAGCTAGTGCAAAATAAGGCAAATTACTGCCAAGACGGAGAATCAGCTAAAGGAGTCACTTTTGTTTTAAGCCTTGAAAATACACTAACTCAGAGAAAACAGGCATTTGCGAAGGACCTTGGTGAATTATGCTCCATTGTCAGAAATGTTGCACCTAATTAGCAGCCAGTTTCCAGAGAGAAGAAACTCTGATGTGATGGAATGGCTGTTTGCAGAGTCTCAGCCTGTAGGTGTTTTGATGCTGGCACGGTTATTGATGAGATGTCTAAATTAAATTAATTTAAAGAGCCACAGCGCAGGGCTTCTAAATGAAATGAATGTTCAGTAGCTCATGCCTCTTTGGCACTTGCTTACCGACCACTGCTTTTTCAATTATAACGTTTTCAGGAGGTATAGTTATGGTAGGAAGCAAGATTTTTATGGCCCTTCATCTGCTGTAAGTCACTTATTACTACTATGAGTATTCTGTGGGTTGTGGTAAGAGCTGGAGGCCTTGATCATTGCCTTTTTAAGCATAGAAGAGCTTATGTTTCTGTCCCAAAGTATTTGCACTGGGTCATCCATAGCTTTCTCCACGAGTAGTGAGTTATCTCACCGACACCAAAAAGCCTAAGGAGGTTCATTGCTTATGTACAGTCATCTTCAGGAATATCTCCTGTTGGCTCTCGGTGAGTAAAGGTTGCCCAAATGATTGCTGTAGCTCTCAGACTCGCTGCTCCTTGAGATTCTGCTTTTCTTTTAACTGCAGAATTTTGATGCACCTTCCAGGGAGCAAGAGAAGAAATTATGTAACTTGAGGTGAATCTTGGTGATGAAGCTATCCAGCATGGAATGAATTGCCTGCCATCATCTGAAAATCACTTGTGTGAGGTAGAAGCATTTAAGTGATTGAATTAAATGTCACTGTTCCAGTTGTATGACTGAACAAATAAAAAATGCTGATATTGCTACATAGCTTTCTAAATCTTCCAATCTTCCCAGTGTATACTCATGTCATCTCAACAAAGACCTCTTTGTTTGCTTTCAGTTTCTAATTTCTATTTCATCTTTGGAAGAGTTATGTGCGGACATGGCAGTATTCCTCCAGTAAACACTCCTTCAGTATTGTCCGTGCTGGATGTGATTCATACTAATGAAGCAAAAGGTCATCAGCTTCTTGTATGTGGGCAGAATGAGCAGAATTGCTCCTTTCTCCTAGTATAGTTTACTTCATCAGAGGTGCTTTGGAAGAAACTATTTTGTATTCTTTCATGTTTCAGACAATTTTTCTTCATCCAGGTCAGTCTGCACAAAAGAAGGAAATTAGGAATTAATTATTGCCACCTGTGTTCCTTTGAAGCTTGTTTCTGCAAGTATTATTAGAGCCTGGATTCCATTCCTGTAATTTAAATGAACAATTGGCACTTTACTGACCCCATTTTCTTGTAGCTGTTTCAGGAAATAAAGTGGTTAGCAAAGGCCTTGCTGGCACTAGCACCTGATAGTGCATGGCAGAATGATTACTGTGTTCATTTTCTGTCTGTTCTCAAATGTAACTGTGTTTAAGGCAGAAAAAAGCTTCCTTGCATGTATTCAGATTGTCCCTGCTTGGCTTAACGGCTCATGTGCAGGCCTGAGACTTGGAGAGTCAGGAAAGTCAGGAAACCCTGAGTTCATACGTTTGCCACTGGTGATTCTCTGATTCTCTGTGCCTCTACTTTGCCAGGTACTGTGGTCACTAATGTTTTCTTTTGTGCAGCACTGTGAGGCCTCCCATAGGACCAGAAGTACTCTGTCTGGGAGAAAGCAGTTAACTCTAATTCATATTTGGCCTATGGCAGACCTCCCGCAATTGAAGGAAGTCTTAAAGGTGCAGGAGCAGGCTGTCCTCACGTGCCGTAAGATGAACCGTCGGGGAAGACAACCGGCCTGGCTGAACTTGCTGGGGCTCAAGAAAAAAAGAAGAGTTTTCCACTCTTGGAAGAAGGGGCAGACAATTCAAGAAGAGTACAGGGATCTCATTAGGTCATGCAGAGAGGAAATAAGGAAGACAAAAGCCCAGCTAGAGCTCAATCTGGGCACTGCTGTAAGAGATAATAAAAAACGTTTTTTGAAATGCATTAACAGCAAAAAGAGAGCCAGGGAGAATCTCTATCCTCTATTGGATGTGCGGGGGAACATTGTCACCAAGGACGAGGAAAAGGCTGAGGCACTTAATGCCTTCTTTGCCTCAGTCTTTTATAGTCAGATCAGTTATCCCCAGGGTATTCAGCCCCCTGAGGTGGAAGACAGGGACGGAGAGCAGAATAAACCCTCCACAGGCCACGAGGAAGCAGTTAGACACCTGCTACACCACCTGGACGCTCACAAGTCTATGGGGCTGGATGGGATCCACCCGAGAGTGCTGAGGGAGCTGGCGGAGGAGCTTGCCAAGCCACTCTCCATCATTTATCAGCAGTCCTGGTCAATGGGGGAGGTGCCAGATGACTGGAGGCCTGCCAGTGTGACGCCCATCTACAAGAAGGGCCGGAAGGAGGATCCGGGGAGCTACAGGCCAGT
>WAAD01017444.1:36569-61626 GCA_013389945.1 Fregata magnificens
ACAAGTCTTATGAGGAGCGGCTGAGGGAACTGGGGTTGTTTAGCCTGGAGAAGAGGAGGCTGAGGGGAGACCTTATCGCTCTCTACAACTACCTGAAAGGAGGTGGTAGTGAAGCGGGTGTTGGACCCTTCTCCCAAGAAACTAGCGATAGGACAAGAGGGAATGGCCTCAAGTTGTGTCAGGGGAGGTTTAGATTGGATATCAGGAAAAATTTCTTTACCAAAAGAGTGGTTAAACATTGGAACAGGCTGCCCAGAGAGGTGGTGGGGTCATCATCCCTGGAGGCGTTCAAAAAAGGTGTAGACGTGGCACTCCAGGGCCTGGTTTAGGAGGCATGGTGGTGTTGGGTTGACGGTTGGACTTGATGATCTTAGAGGTCTTTTCCAACCTTAATGATTCTATGATTGTTTCAGATGGTCAACAGACAGATGGTACTGCAGTCTGAGGCTTGGGTCCAAGAATAGGAACAGGAGTGTGGCTCCTTGAGCCTATGTACAAGTGTGGGCTACCAGCATGTAAGTGCCTGGAAGTAGTCCATACTGGCTTGGTGCCACAAGTCCAAATCTGCCTGCCATTGGGTGCAAGGCCATCCTAGCAGACTGCTGTATGCACACAGAACTTTCTCTGGTTATGTATGTGTTTGGGAGTCTGCCCTCCAGGCCTGACTTACTGTGAGGGTGGTGGGAATGGGGACTTTCTCTGCTGTACTGCAGTGAAGGAACAGGTTGCAGAGTGGCTAAAAACACAATAAACCACACATTCAGTCCTGTAGCCAGACAATCTGTGCCTTTCCAAGACCTTGTAGGAGATGTTAAATCAATGGCTACCCAAATCTTGGCCTGCCACATTGAGCACAGGGCTGCTTTCTCTTCCTCATTGCATGGAACAATACATACATAGTAGGCTTTTTGTCAAAAAGAATAAAATTAAAGGCGTCACAGCAATGACTTGATCATGGTGAGGGCGAGCTGCTGATGGAACACCTTTGAAATGTATTGGAGGAGCTGAAATAAGGGTCTGAAAACCTAACAGGGGCTATATTCTTGCACACTTGTAACTGAGGGCTGCACAAATTTTCTGTGGTACACAACCCCAGGACTCTTGGCATCCCTTTGCATGCCATAGGGCCCATAGGTGAACAGGAGCATGCCATAAACCATTCTCCCAGAACAGCTAACTGCACCATCACAGTGTGGGAAGTGCCTTGCTTTATACAGGCATCACCTCTGCTGTGCAAAGCCGTAAGCCATATTGCATGACTCTTCCTCACTGGCAGCCTGTAAGAGATTGGGAACTGAGCCTACCTTCTAGATTAGCTCTTCCTCGTGGGATTGCTCTCACCAGCTCCTGTCTGCTATGGGAAGCTGAAACAGGCTCTCAGACTTGCTCAGGACTCTTAATTTCTGGCCTGAGATTTCTCTGTGCCAAGTTTAATCAATTTAGTGGGAGATAAACTTGTGGAAAGCAGCTTCCAAAGCACTGTTCTGACAGTGTGTGAGTTCCTCCTGCATTTGAACAAGCATAACAGATACAAACAAAATGCATACATGTAATCAAAAGTGTTGTTTTGAATACTTTTCCCTGGAAAGAGGACAACTATTCCTTTATGGAATGATCTCCCCCTGAAGGAAGTCAAATTTAGCCACTCACCCACCCCATAAATATTAATTTGCAGTTAATAAGTCTTTTTTTTGTGCTTGTAATTTGAAATTGTGCTACAAATGTCTGGCCTGTCAAAGCCTGTATACTAATTATAAGTAAACGTGACTCCTCATCTTTGTAAGGAAATAATAGTTTAATCTCACGACTGTCACTTTTCATTGGAAATGATGAAGCCTGACAGCAGTGTCAAACAGCTTTTCACAGCTGATACTTCAAAGGCTCTCAGGCTTGTTTAATTGGCGAAACAATAAAATAAGGAGACCATCAGCAACCTAGTGAGTGATTCCATTTGTATTTTTCCCATTCATAAAAGGCCAGGCTATTTTATTGAAGAATTACTAATTTGTGGGGGAATATAATTCAGCTGTTTATTGGGAGCCCTGCTTTTAGAAGATAATTAAAGGCACGTTGATTTTTTTGATTAGTGTGCACATAAATGCAGTTTTTCAGAAATGCACTCAGAACTGGGGTGAGATTTCCGGAAGAATTTGCTTTCTACGAATGATATTAAAAGGCAGATCAGCAAAGATCCTCAGTACGCAGTAGCTGCCATTTTGGGAACCATGGCTAAATGCAATGGAGTCCTGAAAAAGTGGTTCAAAATAGGGCAGATTTAGGGTTGGTTTTCTCATGGTGGCTGTCTTTGCAAATCCAGGCAAGTATGTCACAGAGCTGCAGGAACTTGCTTTCTGCCAAACTTGGTGTCAGGCTTTGGCAGTGGAGGTGTTCTTGAAAATTTGGCTCTAGGGCCTTGGTTGAAGCTGCCTTTCCAAGCTCTCTGGGGATATGTCTACAAAATATACTACAGACAGCTGCAAGTCACTCTGTTACTTGCTCCAAACTGCTAATAAGCTCTATGAATTACGTTAACATGGCCCCAATGGGCCCCCAAGCTGACTAGCTTGGGTGCTGTCCCTGTCATTGAGGCTTATTAGCTCAATACCATGCTGTCAGCTGTAAGCCCACATCTGTTGGCTAAATATTTTGTATAGATATCCACTGTCTAAGCAACAGCCTCCCCAGACCTCTGAACCCAGCTGGTTTCCCCACATGCTCATCTCCAGCATCAGACTTTTTGTTTTCTCTTCCCTGGAGGTGGAAACCTGTAAGGTTCCACCTTACTAGACCATTGCTAGACCAGGATTTGGCTACCAAAGGCAAAACAGATCCATTGTGACCATTTCTTAGTACTTGCGGCGGTTCTCATGTGTGGAAACTGGTGCCTGATTTTCTTAAAAACAAAGAATTTTTGTTCTATGAAGCTTGAACTGAAAAGATTTTTAAAGGGCTAGCTGGCATGGTTAGTTTCATCTAATCTGACACTTCCTCAAAGGCAAAATTAAGTCAGCTTCTCTGCTTTATGTAGTACCAAGGTGCTCCTGAGCAGAACTAAACAACTTCTGGTTCTTGCTAGGACCTAAAAGTCTACCTGAGCCAAAGTAAATCCCCATTTCTGTGTGTCCCTGATCTTGGATCCACCTCATGTTTGAACTGTGTAAGCACAAATGACATGCTTCTACTTATAGAGTAAGTTCATTATCAAAACCAGCTTACAGTACAGTGCTGAGAGAGGAGCACCAGAATGCAATGTGTGTGCCAGAAATAAACCTGTAGTATAAAAACTGTAAGGACAAGAGGAACTGCTTTGGCAATAGGTTTTGTCAGAAGTCCCCAAATACGGGTAGCCTTTTAGGAGTTGGTGTTTCAGGTATGTACTCACTGCATCTAAACAGCAGCTGGGGGACTAAAAAGCATATAAAGATCCACTTAGAAAGCAGCTACTCTTTAATAAGGACAAAAAAAACATGACTACACATAAACTGGGTATCTTGGTAGGTCATCCTTAAACATATAATGGCTGGAGAGCAGAGGCACGGTACTGGTATTCATTGCCACTACTGCTGTGGTTTGTGTTCTGTTCCTCATTGCTCAGTGGCTGACATCCATCCCTGTGGATGTTTTTGTTGTTACTCAGAGCAGCTGTGGATTTGTGGTACAATTTTGCCAGTAGGATTTTTTGGGGGAATTTGAGGAAGATCTGTTCTATTGCTGTGTGCTACAAAGCAACACTGACATTTCAGGCTATTGTGGTGCTACAGTGCTTCTCTCATTGGAAAAATATCTTCATCACAGGCTTGCCATGAACTGTGTCTCTATACCAGCCTCCTTTTGTCCAGCGTACAAGCTATGTATATTGCCCATTTGAATTAAGAGTAGACGGGCAGCAGGCATCCCTGCTGTGCACTAATAGGGCCTAATTGCCTTGACCAGCCTCACCTGGGACTCCCACCCACTGGTTCTGCCCATGGCTCCAGGAGCTCCATTTAAGCTCAGGGCTTGCAGCCTGTTCCTGGGTGATGTTGTGGGTGTACTTGTCTTTAGTCCTGTCTTTGGACTTGTCATCTGCTGCTCCTGTCTGAATGCCCTGAAAGGACCACAGGACTGATTTGTGTCCTTGCCTGCTAGAGGACCCTGCTGCTGCTAGCTCCCTGCTCTGCCCACTCTGTTCGGGTGGTGTGTGGCTGCTCCCTGGTCAGTGAGGTCACTGCTCTGCCTGTGCTGTGGTCACCCTTGGCTCCTGGCTCTTGTTGCTCTCTGACACTTGGATTTTCCTATTAAAAAAACAACAGCAAGCAGAGCTGGAAAACTGAAGGTGCTGGTTATACACTTCCTGGACAAGACCGATGGAGGGCATGCAGTGTTGCTCAGAGATGATTGTTTTTATGACTGTAGGCTCTAGAGGCTCGTCACTTCAGTAGCTTCTTGCATTAGGCACTGCCAGCGAAGAGTGTCAGGGAATCCCGTAAAGCTCCACTGTCTCAAGAGACGATGTGGAGGTTTGGGGTGTGGAGAGGGAGACTGGGGAGTGATTTATCCATTCCACAAAGAAAGTGGTGCTTTCTATGAAAGAGGAAGAGTTAGAGTTCAGCTCTCGAAGGACCTTGTATTTTTCTTTGTTAATCATGACAGTTGGGATATATGCAAAGCAGTGCATGGCACCTCAACAGTTTTATCCTGTAGTTATTCTACAGGGTTCCTGCTTTGCTATCGTGTCTCCATAGTTAGAAGATACTTGTGAAATATGTAGGTGACTGTAGTGTCAGCATGAATGTACCGTCATAAAATCAGTAAATATGCAATGATGCAAAACCATAATAGGCAAATATATGAAGGGAAACTTAAATGTCAAAAGGAAGGGTTGTGCATCCTCAGGATCTGACTTTCTCATCAGCGTCACTGTTTAAAACATACCTGCTAATGCTCTGCTAATATAATTTCACGTAGGAGAATAGCCATGGATATCAAGCATGGTTTTTACTTGTTTCAGTCTGAGAAAGACAGAAAGGTATTGAACAAAATAGTGCTGTGTAAACAACTGAACCTGTGGTTGTGCTTGCTTGATGTAGCAAGGTATTACAGTCTCACCCAGCACAGAACAAGTCCATTTAGCAACCCCTGCACACTGTTTTCTCATTGTCATTCAGAGCAATACAGTCTCAGAGCGTATTTCCTCTGACATGTTTCATTGCCAGGTGCCAGCATAGAAATCAGAATTTTGGTGGCTTCTGCCATTTATTTTCTTCTCCTTTTTTAATGTTATTAATCAAAGGCAATTCTGGGTGCATATATTCATCTTCTAAGATAGGAGAGGAAAACTTGATTCTCAATTTTAAATTTAAATGTAGCTGGCCTTCCAAGGGTGGAGGGAGTGGTGGAAAGGCGAAAGAAGAAAACAGTTTTTCTAGAGTAAAGAAATTCAAGCATTGCCTTATCTGGCTATTAAAGTTGTTAAAAAGGCTGCTGGGTACCACTCAAAGGCATACAATAGAGTTTTAGGATCACAGGGACACAGGACCAAGCCTACATCCACTTTCTTTAGTGTCCTGGTCTCCACAGCACTTATTATCAAATGCTCCTACAGAAGGAGACTGTCTCTTCCCACCCATGTCATTCTCCTACTTCTCCCCTGTATTTAGATGTTGGTATGAGCTGTAGAAAGCCCAAAGACTAATATTTCTCACATTAAAAAAAAAAAAAAGAAAGTAAAAAATAATCATTCCTTCTGGAGTCTATGCGGACAGTGGGACAGGCTCGGAGCCCGGATTTGGTGCTGGAGCCTTAGCCAGGAGAACAGCAAGGTCCCGTTTTCTTCTATGGGAATGTAAAAAGTCTCATTGCCTGTGACAGGCTGTATGGCCGTAGTTTGCAAAAACCTGCGTCTCCACAGCCCCTGAGGTGTGATTTTATTTCCCTAATCTTAATTCAAGAACAATTAAGCTCTGCTAGTTATAGGTAAAACTATTGTCTCGTTTCTTTTTTCCCACCCAACACCCGCTGCCTTTGCTTCTCTCTCCTGGTCTGCACCCAAAAACCAAACTGAAGAATGTTTCCCCAAAATAGCAAAATATGCGTATGCAGTTGATGAAAATGTCCCGGTCTCCACCTTCAAATGACTTGCTTAAAAAGCTGCCTTAGGAACATGGCTGACATGGGCCTCTATCAGGAACTTAGCCTAACTGTTCTGCTGTCCCCAGCCATAAGGAACAGCACTTCTGACCAACGCTTCTGGTGTTTGCAGTCCCCCAGCCTGCCTGCAGTCAGGGGTGAGCCAGAACCAGGGCTCTGCTTGAACTCGAGTTGAAACCATCCAGCCTGCCAGCTAAGCTTGCTTCTGGCTGAACTGGGTGCTTAGACCCAGGGCCGTTGTTCTTAGTCCTGCTGTTCTTTGGGGCTGCTAAGGGAAAAAGCCCCATCCTTCACTATTTCTTTCTGCTGACCAGTCTACAACTTCAACCAAAACCTCTTCCCTCCCCTCAAAATGGGAACAATATTGAGGCAACTATATTTGCTGCATTCCCTACCTAGAAGGAAGCTGCTCTGATAACCGCAACTGCTGAATACAGCAGGTCAATTATGCATCCCATGGTCAGGAGACTAAAGGCATGCTTGAAGGCAACAGGAGTGTTTCCAGGAAGCCTCGTTGATTCATGTGATGATTCTGTCCTTTAAACTCTCAAATGGTGAGCAAGCAACATGAGAAGGATACTGCTGAGATATTTTTCATCATTTTCAGCAATCATTGTGGTTTATGTCCTCTGCTTATATTAATAACACTTTGCAATCTTGACACTAAAATCTGTTTTCTTCCCAGGAGCATTCCCCTCCATCACCCATGCACAAGCTCCTGGTTAATGGAAGGCTGCTGGCAGGGAAATTGGCTTTCTTTTTTTCTTTCTTCTTTTTTTCTTTACACCAGTAAAAGTGGTGAGACTGTCTGTCTCGAGGAAGTCTTCCAGCCTCTGGAATAGCCTCATTATCCAGAGAAGGACACTCAGCACTGGAAAAACAAGGGGAAAGAAGGAAAGTTAGGATGGTGAGATGTTGGCTGTGTCTGCACAAAGGAGGAAAGGTGAGCCTTTTATGAATGTACATAAGACTTGATGATCTTGTGCAGAGAAGAGACCTTTCCCCCAATCAAATACATTTTATCCCATCTTCACCTTCATCTGCAGGATCCTGCTAGAGATGGACACGGTTCTGTGTGTGTCTCAACTGTGTTTGCAGCTTATTCCCCACCTGGCCCCATATCATAGAGGTAGATGCACAGGCAGGCACTGTCTGCTCAACTTTGCTCCAGTGACAAAAAGCAAACATAAAGTAGTTCATCAAATGTGTGAAATAAATTGAGTTTCTAGTCACTTTGCTGTGCTAGGTGTGTAGCCCACAAGATAGCAGGCAAATCAACCCACTGTCTTTTTCAGAGTGCTATCCCAGCTGAGGACGCACACCATCACTGCTCGTCAGTAATTGTCTTGCTGTGACTTTGAGTTTCCTCAGTTCCCATCTGCCTGATGTTTCCCATTGTTGCTTCTAGGTTGCTGCTGGAATTGCACGCTTTTGGTGGAAGGACATAATCTTTCTGAGTGTTAATGCAGTGCTCTTGCTGTATTCTGGTGAGCCCTCGTTTGCCCTTCCTTGGCCGCTCCAGTGCAAATTGTGATAATTGTTATGGCGATGTGGCTGAAACGAAGAATTCCCATCTCGGGTAAGAAGAGATATTCTTAACTTGGGATTTGGGTCTGGAGGTATAGTTACAGCCACTTTGCACACATAAGCTTGAACCCCGTAGGACAGACTGTGTGGATTCCTGATGCTCCTTCCAGCCCTGGTTCCTATGGAACTTGTGGTGGCATCTGACACCCTTACAGTCATCCAGGATAGAGCTTCTATATTTCAAACTAAGTCAAAACAGCTTTTTGACATTTAAAAATATCTCCCAGGATGAAAATAACAACACTTTTGTGGTGGGATCATTTCAGGAGGCAGTTATTTTTCTCTTCTAAATTTGGAGCCCCTTGCCCTTATTTTGTTTCTTGGGCTGAAATTTTCAAAACAAGCAAAAGATTCAAACACAGACTCTTGGATCTGAAAATAAACCAAGGATGATCTGAACATCCAGGTTCATGATGAGGCTTTGGAAATTTATTTGTGTGGTCTGTGGATAGAAAATCAGATTAGTTATTCAGCACAAACCTGTCACACACCTGGAAAGGAAGCAAAACTGAAGTGACTTTAAGCTCTGCCTGGTTTTTGCCTCATCTGAACACGATATGAGAGGCTGCTTCTCTGCTCTGCCGGCAGAGAAAACAAATGGATGGTCAGAGAGAACAATTTCCAGTGCATTAATGGCAAATTTAAAAAAATGCATCAAAACAGGAGGCTCTATGTCAAGAGCATCAATTCCCTTCACTCCCCTTTTGGCTTGGGATGGCTTGGCCTTTGATGGAAAGCATCGCATCGAAGTGAATGACAAGCGGGAAGTGGAGGTGATGCATAAAGGTAGAGTGGAGAAGGACTGCAAATGGTGTTGGATCCTCACCACTAACCCATGCGTGTTGTTGCTGGGATACAGTGGAGATGGATGGGAGAAGGCAGGAAGAAGTCATCTACTTGAGGAAGTTGCTTAACAGACAGCAAAGGCACAATATACAGGCATAACAGTGAAATATAATCAGATCCCCATCAACTTTTTCTGGACGATAACTCTGGTCTGTGTTCTGGTATAAACCTGATACCCAGTGCTTTACATCTCATTCTTTCATTTTCAGAGGTCACAGTCTCTCCAGCAATGCGTTTTAGGGCAGCAGCTGAGCTACCTGGGGACTTGGATGCTGTAGTGTTTCACTGAGTTAAACAATAGATGCTTTAAGGAGAGTCAGGGAGACTTTGTGCAAGATCTTTATATATTATTTGTTTGGGAGATACACACACATGAGGCACGAGACCTGGCAGGGCTTGTGTAAGACAGGAAAAGGAGTCCAGCTCCAGGTCCGAGACTTGAGTTGGTTTGCCCAGCCATCCATTGGGATTCTGTAGGAGAGCCAAGAATTTAATCCTGAATTTCAAATCTCAGATGAATATTTCACAAACAAGCACATTTTTCTTCTGTTTTTCCCTTGCAGGTTGCCAAAACTTCACCAACCTGATCATGATTTCAGACTGATACAAATCAGAAGCTGTGGCCAGCAGATGAATACTAAAGGGGTGGAGAAAAGCAATATGATGGGTCTTGTCAAATTCTTCATGCATCAAGATGTAAGTCAAGACAGGGGGACATGGACATTTTAAAAGAGCATGCTTTCCAGGTGCATTTCTTTTTATCAGTCCTGACTTACATGACAATACAGGATGAGTTTTTTAATGATTTTTAATGAGGGTAGATCTAGTTACACCAGATACACCAGAGTCTAACTTCCTGTTCTAGTTGATTTCAACTGCCTTTAGCAATTCAGTGGTACAAAAGGAAATATTGGTCAGGAGATCTGTCATAGCACTGTATCTTCCCATGTTAAATACAGTGGTGAAATTGAGAAGGGAATTCCAAGTACTGAATTTCAGAAAGGGAAATTTTCTCAGCTGTTCCAGCAGACTCTCTTTTTCCAAACCAAATAAAGTACTATCAAATCATAAATGTAATATCAAAGCAGCCATGTTGTTTGGTTGATTTTCTCCACGACCTTTCCCATACTCCCACACCACAGTCAGCATTTGAGCTCCTTTAGCTTAGAAGATGCTTAGACGCTGCTGTCTAGCCAGCAAAGTGCTCTGGGACAACCCCATTTTTCAGATTTCTACCAGCACCAGTATTCAAGGGCTGAGTGTTGACTTTTTGATGGTCTGATGTTCAAACTGTAACATTTTAATTTCATCTCAGAGCAGCCCAGCTTGCCACTATCCTACGATGATTAAATGTAGGTTTTTGCCTGTTGAGCTCTGGCAGAGTGCTCCGTGAGCACGCTTGTGCCAGGAAAGCTCCTCTATCCTTGAAGCAGTCGGCTAGCTCTGTAATTATCCTGCCAATGAGGACTGGAAAGGCTGCAGTGTTTATCTTGCTGATTTGCTGGCATCTCATTTTTCAGATTGGGGGTCTTTGGTCCCAACTGTGCCATTGACAAAGCTAAGCACCTGCTGCAAGACTTTCTGAGATGAGCCTCTCCTGGATCTCTCAGGGTAAGTGTTAAAAATTGCTGCATGTGTGAGTCATACAATCTCCCAGTATTATACAAATCCCCAAACAAAAGAAGAAATAAAAGAACCTCCCCAGACTTCAAGAAAAGCTCTGCCTTAGTCTGGAAGGGACTGAAGGCTCTGGGTGATCCTTCTAGGGTACCATACAACAGGTTAAGGGGGGGAAAAAACCCACCTCAGCCTTGTTTGGAAAGTAAGGTGAATAAGGATTTATAGGCATTTCTGGTTTATTTGTCAGTCACGCAGTGGATGGTATCTGCATCAAGGGAGCTGGAGACCATGAGGTATCTAAACTGGAGTGAGAATTAAGGCCAGAGTTTTGAGGAGTTGCGTCCTTGGTGTCAGGACAAATTCTGTAGCACCAGAGCATGGCCAGGTCTTACCAGGTCAGGTCTACCCCCATAGATGACTTTGTGCAGCTGGAGATACGAATGCCCTGCTCTGAGCCTTTTTAGAGAAGCAGTGACTCAGCTGGAGCTCTGCCATCTGCTTGTGCCTGTGAAATACAGAGTTACGTGTGGACTTTTCCCTAGAGACTAAGAGAAAGCTGCCTCTTGTGCCAGCTTAATTTCCCTTTCACTCCTTTGGAAAGCTCAGATGGGGTCTTTAGTCCTGCTCTGCAGGACTCGACAGCAGGGAATCACCTGCCTCACATTTGAAAGAAAAGGAAAAAATAATTGTTAGTCATCCTTATCTGTTATTGACAATATCTTCTTGTAGAAGACATGATTAGTACTATATAAGGCTAAAAAATATTCTGAGTCTGAAAATGGAAAAAGGCGATTGAGAAAATTATGGCAGGAAATAAACTTTTGCCTGGCAAACTCCCCCTGTTCTGGAAGGTCAGTAGATAACAGATGTTGCAGTGAGAAGATCACTTATGGCACAGCTCGTATCTGAGCTAAATAAATTTAGCTTCTGATAGTGTTTTCACTACAAACCTCTTCTATGGCAGCAGTGCATGTAAAGGCTGCCTCTCCTAGATCCCTAGGCCCTTGGGACACCCTGTTGTCTTAAGCAGGACTGAGAAGCGTAAACTAGTTGTCACTCTTGGGATAGCCCAGGCTGGGGAGACATAAAAATGAGCAAAAGGGTAAAAACCTTCAGTAAGAAAAGCTTCCTGGAGATAACTGGGGTCCCTTAAAGTCCTGTTGGGGTGAAAACCTTTTCTACGCTCAGCACAACGTGAAGAATGAGAATAAGAGATTATGTCCAAGCTCAAAGGAACAGCTGATTCTTGGTTCTGTTCACTGCAGGCCTGTTCCCCTTTGAGCAGACCTCACTGCTGCTGTGTCTCCGCCTTCCCAAAGCTGTTATCGAGTCCATCCCACAACCGGACAGAAGCCCTCGGTCCTCTGGGAAGGATATTTTCCTTCTCTTAGAAGAACCACAGAGAGCCATCTTCAAGTACTGAGTACCTAAATCAAATTGTTGCATTAAAAGCCCTCTCAGGGCTCGCCTTGCAGCTGGTACTGCTGTCCTTAGCTGAGGTGGCCAGACTACCAGAGGTGCTAGGCATATGCACCAGGGAGTCTTCTTCATTGAAAACTGTTGGGTCCTGAGTACCTGTCTCACTGTGTAAAGATTTCATTGCCATTAATTTAATCGGGTGCCTTGGAGGCAAATTACATCACAGGCTGATTAAATTTATGAATAATAATTATTTCATTAAGGTATACTGTACCATTAAGTACCTATCTTACTATATACAGCTTTTAAGTTACCTTTTTCCTTTTAATCATGTCACTTAGTGTAGTATCTACAGAATTACTCACAACACGTTTGTTTAGGAATGATCAGAGGCAAGCTGAAAAATAAAGTTAGAGAATACTGCAATCCACCTATTCCTAGACTTAAACATATTAATTTGCAATACTAATTACATGTACAGGTGTCGTGCAAGCCAGGTTACATTGGGTATGCTGCCTTAGGAACTCAAGTATTGCAGTTCTTCCTTGGTTTACATCTTTTTCTTCCTAAGGAATATGCACATTAAAGAGGACTTTAAAATGTATGCTTCAGTTTGGACTTACATGGGTGGAGCATCTCTGTGGTAACGGTAATTCAGGATAACACCTGATATTGCCTGCCAACGTGATGCCCATCTACAAGAAGGGCCGGAAGGAGGATCCGGGGAGCTACAGGCCAGTCAGCCTGACCTCGGTGCCGGGGAAGATTATGGAGCAGCTCATCTTGAGTGCGCTCAGCAGGCAGGTGCAAGACAACCAGGGGATCAGGCCCAGCCAGCATGGGTTCATGAAAGGCAGGTCCTGCCTGACCAACCTGATTTCCTTCTATGACCAGGTGACCCGCCTAGTGGATGAGGGCAAGGCTGTGGATGTTGTCTACCTGGACCTTAGTAAGGCCTTCGACACTGTCGAGCATTCTCCTGGAGAAGTTGGCAGCTCATGGCTTGGACAGGCATACTCTTTGCTGGGTAAAAAAACTGGCTGGATGGTTGAGCCCAGAGAGTGGTGGTGAACTGAGTTAAATCCAGTTGGCGGCCGGTCAGAAGTGGTGTTCCACAGGGCTCAGTTTTGGGGCTGGTTTTCTTTAACGCCTTTATCAATGACCTGGACGAGGGGATTGAGTGCACCCTCAGCAAGTTTGCACACAACACCAAGTTGGGCAGGAGTGTCGATCTGCTTGAGGGTAGGAAGGCTTTGCAGAGGGAACTGGATAGGCTGGATCGATGGGCCGAGGCCAATTGTATGAGGTTTAAGAAGGCCAAGTGCCGGGTCCTGCACTTGGGTCACAACAACCCCATGCAACGCTACAGGCTTGGGGAAGAGTAGCTGGAAGGCTGCCCGGCAGAAAAGGACCTGGGGGTGCTGGTCGACAGCCAGCTGAACATGAGCCGGCAGTGTGCCCAGGTGGCCAAGAAGGCCAACGGCATCCTGGCTTGCATCAGGAACAGTGTGACCAGCAGGAGTAGGGAAGTGATTGTGCCCCTGTGCTTGGCACTTACGAAGCTGCACCTCGAATACTGTGTTCAGTTTTGGGCCCCTCACTACAAGAAAGACATTGAGGTGCTGGAGCATGTCCAGAGAAGGGCAACGAAGCTGGTGAAGGGTCTAGAGCACAAGTCTTATGAGGAGCGGCTGAGGGAACTGGGGTTGTTTAGCCTGGAGAAGAGGAGGCTGAGGGGAGACCTTATCGCTCTCTACAACTACCTGAAAGGAGGTGGTAGTTGAAGCGGGTGTTGGACCCTTCTCCCAAGAAACTAGCGATAGGACAAGAGGAAATGGCCTCAAGTTGCATCAGGGGAGGTTTAGATTGGATATCAGGAAAAATTTCTTTACCAAAAGAGTGGTTAAACATTGGAACAGGCTGCCCAGAGAGGTGGTGGGGTCATCATCCCTGGAGGCGTTCAAAAAAGGTGTAGACGTGGCACTCCAGGGCCTGGTTTAGGAGGCATGGTGGTGTTGGGTTGACGGTTGGACTTGATGATCTTAGAGGTCTTTTCCAACCTGAATGGTTCTATAATTCTATGATATTTTCACACAGGTCTTGGCAGTTTTTTAAGAAGGTGTAGAAGAGAAGAGAACCAATGTGTCTCCTTTTGGTGGGCGAGTGCTCTTGCATCCCTATGATGGCTCTGCATCTGCCTCAGGTGATTTGCAGGTAAGGAAGCTGCTGGGTTACAACCAGCACCTCTCTAGAAATCAGCTGCTGCTTGGCTTTGGTGATGCCTCCTCTACAGATAAATCCGTGCCTCATCCTGCAGAACTAGCGCATTTGGCTCAGTCCATTGAAAGTCACCTCACTTCTCTGGTGCACTTTGCTGGCAAAGAGATTCACTGGGGGCCAGGCTGTGCTCCTATTGCTTCTGGTCAGTGGCATCCTCCTGTTGGAGGCAGCCTCATGGGTCAGCCAGAGACAAATCCTGAAGCATTGAGAACTCAAAGAGCACTGAAAAAATGCAGGTTCGCCTCCCTGCTCTCTATCCAGTTGCGCAGTGCATCAGAGAGAGAAAGCATGATGGGCACCTCAGAAAAGTGCCACTTCATGATGATCAAGTGTGTGTCTTTCCTCAGCAGGCCTGGGAGAGAGTCTCGTCCTTCACACGATGGCTATTGCCTCTTCTGCCACAGATGGAGCATATTCATTCCTCTTTTAATGTGCAGTACCACTCTGAGCTATTTAAAGCCTTTTTACCAGAAACAAAGCCCAGGGAGAGGAAAGTACAAAGAGATACTGAGGTGCACCTAAAGGCAGACTATGGCTGATTAGCAAGTTCTGCAGATGTGAGAAGAGCTCTGCTGGCACAAGCAGATCACTTCAAGACGCCCCTGGAAAAAACATGAGTTCAGCTCCTTCTCCACTGTTAAAAAAAAGCAGAGTGAAATTAAGCATCTTGTAGAAGTTAAAGTTGTTGGTGGGACAACTAGCTGAAAGAACAAGAGCATTTCTGATTTGGGGGGTAGTATAAAGAAATCCACATTGTTAGCCTGTTTTCAGCCAAAACGCCAACACAGGAAGGATCACATTTTGCCCCACACTAACACATCCTTGTTTCTTAAATGGTATTCTTTATGAATCCTCACTTTCAGTCTAACATCTGTAAGTATATCAGATACTGCCCTATTTGTGACTGTGCAGATTGCAGCCTTAACAGTTTGCACTCTTTATGTAATGCTCACCTGGAGAGGAGATTTCTTGAGTTTTCCAGTGAAATTGTTAGTTCTAAAAAGCACTTTTCCTTAGTTAAAATAAGTTGAATAAGTTTTTAGTTAAAATAAGCTTGGAGCACCTTGAGGATCTTCTCAGATGAGCTGTATCTTACAATGATTCTACGCATTTAAAATAGCTGCATTTTCTTTTCCTCCCATGCATCTGGACATATTTCAGACTTCTGTAATCCCTTTCTGGATGCTGACAAGGCAGTAATGCAACAGGGGTGAGCACCCTGCAGTGGCACAGGGTGTTGTATGTAATGCCTTGAGGAAAGAGGTTCCTCTGACAGCATTTCTGTCTTTCCTCTTCCAAGGGGTTGGTGCTGGTGGTAGCCCAGACTGACAACAACAGAGCCACAAGGCGGCCACGGGGGTTTGCAGCAGTGAACAAAACCGGTAGTTTCTCTGATCAAAGTATGTTTATCTGGCAAGGACCAGCCCAACGAACAGGATGGAGCAAGTGTTAAAAGCTCGTCCTCTCAAAGCATCCTTAAGGTAAATATCAATGGCAGGAAATGTCTTGTAGACAGATAGTGGAAGCAGCTGAGGTTTCTCACATTACAGAGCTTCACCACCAACCTCTGCTTAGGGCACGTGCCACGTGTGCCGTCTCTCAAGACAGGCACAGGGACCCGGTCTCAGCCTGGGGTCAGCTCAGGTACCAGCAGCTCGTTAGCCCCAAGCTGCGTCTGTCCCCACCAGCCCTGCCTGCTGGCTCCTGGCAGCCCAGGGGCTCTGTGGGGCTGCACCTCCTCACACAGTGCCAGCAGCACTTCAGCTCTGTTAATGCACCTCCGGAACCTGCTGGAGCTGTGCCAGGAGAGAAGCAAATCCTTCTGCTGGTGAGGCCACCTCTGCCCCCAGAATCTGCAGCAGCTTGACAGGGGCAGGATTGCCCCAGGGTTTGTAAATGGCCCAAAACACAGACTGCTGGGGGAAAAACAGTTTTCTGATTCAATTCGTGTGATTGGAGCTAAAAGGTTGGTGCTCTGAAGATGGTGAGGTGCTTTTTTGGCAGTTCCCAAATTTGCTGCTGACCCAGGCATCACTTCCCCTGGCTCAAGGCAGCAGCTGGAGCAAGGCAGGGCCAGCAACACACACTGTCCCCATCTGAGCTCCTGGAAAGGCAACCGCATTGCCTCTGGGTTCCCTGGCAGAAAATACCTTTATGTGAAAAGATCTGCCACAGCCTCCTATGGCACGAAGGGAAAAAAAGCGATACTAACAGGTGAGGTCTGAGAGTGGTGTTTTTCTTGTATAAATCGCTTTATTCTGAGTCATGCCAGTAAAATAAATGGAGGAGGTCAGAAAGTGAGCAGCTTCTCAATGCACAGACATGGCTGGAACTTGCTTTTTGGGTTTATTTTAGAAATGAAGTCTGGAAAAGAAAAATGGAGTCAAGTGAAGTGGGAATAATAGTGGGAGACTTGGGAAGAGGATCTTTATTGAGGTATTTTGTTCTCACTTGGATAGCCTTGCTAATATTAATGAAAGACAGTTGTAACTTGGCTGTTACTTTGTATGACTAAGAGCAGTGTTTTATACAATACAATCTGAAACATTAAAGCAAGCCATTAGCGAACAGTTTATCCCAGACTAAGAAAAAAAAAAGAGAAATGAAATAGGAACATGAAATATGTCTTCTAGCAAGTCCTGAAACAGGTCTTGCAGGCCACAGTGCGGATATTTCAAATGTGTCAAGAGTAGGCTGACGTTTCTTTAAGTCAAAAGAAAAAAGAAATGGCTATTGCGGGAATTGAGCTGCAACACTTGCCTCTTCATCACCCTGATGTACAGCAGAAGGCTGAGGCTTATTTACTGGAAGCTTGAACTGAAATTAGTAACCTGTGTGTACCTTATTGATGCTTTGCTTCACCCACAGGAGTGAGAACGCCTAATTTCTCAACAACACCCACTGCTCTGTGCATTACTGAACTGAAAGTTAAGAGGAGCCTAAACCAGATCTCCTCCTCTAGCATGCTATTAAACTGATAAATAATATCAATAGCAATCCTTGGCAAAAGTCTTTATAGGTAGTCCTCTGCCTGTTTTTTACCAGACCTAGATTAATATACAGCTCCAACCATTCATCATTGATGGTGAACATCTTAACGTAGAGAGTCTCATTTTTGGTGTATTATGGCAGACCTCATTCATGCAGCCATGCAGAGAACATATTCACTTAATCCTGCGCTACTAGTATCCAAATCAGTGTACAGACCTGCATCCCCAGATGAAACACAGGATAGGAATAAAATCAGTTACAGATTAATTTAGGCATACTCATTTTTCCCCACCTAGAAGGTGTTTTAATAGGGAAGGTGGTGTGTGCTACAGTCCTCGCCCCAGGATGTTCTGGGAATTGTAAGGGTGGTTCAAAGAGACAGGGGAGGATGTATGCCCTGGGGGCTGCCAAATGGGATGGAGTGACACAACCACCAGGTCAGGAAGCTCTTCAGATGTTGGCCTCTGAGAAAAGTAAAGCCAAGGGAAGAGTCACTTAAAACTTCCCTTCCTCTGACATCTCTTCCCTACGCCTGGGCTTGGGGCCCCGGCAGAGGTGGTGCTAGTCTGAGGTGGTGATGCTGTTCTCATGTACACAGAGGTGCCTTGTCCTGAGAGTTAATTCCATAATTGGGATAAGAAGCATTTTGGGTAATCTATTTCATGGGAGGTTTGTTTTATTTCTTCTGCTCCTTAGGACACCCATATCCTCTTTTCCAGCAACAGTTTCTTTCTCCCTTGGGCAGGGCACAAGGCCAAAATGAACATGATCTTGGCTGAATAATAGGGATACACTGCTAAGTGCTTTTGCTTTCCTTCTTCTTTCCTCCTCTTCCTCTCTCTTTCTTTCTCTCTAAAGATTTAGGTTACCAATTTTGAAGCTGACATGTGGGTCAACTAAAATGATGGGGATCAGACAGCATCCAAACATCCCTGTTGCTAAGTCCCAGTGGTGCACCAACAATTGGGTGAAAAGAATGAACTAGCTGCTACAAACACTGCTGAGTTCCTGGGTCTTGGCAGAAACACATAAATGCCTGGTGTAAAAGATTGCAAAGCACATACAGTAGCCATGCCTTATTACTTTGCCTAAAAACCATCCTTTTTGCCTTTGAACCTCTGAATACGAAGCTGTTCTTCGTGGATCCATGATTTCACTAGGTGGCTCAACCACAGTGTTCATGAACTTCTTGCTGGGGGAAACTACTTCAATACATGGTATCTGCAGTCTCTTGGTCCAGTTTTGTACCTGCACATATCAAAGTAACCCTGAGAGAAATGTAACTTTCTTTTTCAAAGTCATAGAAAGTGAATTGACGCAAGTTGCCTTGAGAGATGGCTCTCATCATATCAGTGCTACTAGAGTCTTGTTTAAAAAGGGGGGAAACAGCTTTCCCAAAGCCTTTCCTCTGCTTGCAGAAGAAAAGGTGGATGGTGGAAGGGCTGATGGTAGCATGCATAGGTTCCCATGGGAGATCAGCACTCTCTTTTCTGTTCCCCAGCTCTGCCACCTTCTGCTTCTGGGAGATGATCCTGATGTCTCCTTGCCTCCCCTTGACACCCACCTCTTTTTCTTGTCCTCTCAGGCTCTCAGTGAGGTCAGACTGGCACTGCTGCAGACAGGGAGGAGCACCAGGCGCTCCAGTCATGGTGTCAGCCTGCAGTGTAGAAGGGCTCTGCTCCAGCAGGTGAGATACGGGCTCAGAAAGACACAGCGCTTACCCTTCCCATCCCCATGATTTCAGCCTGAATGGAACCAGTGTTGTGTCATAGAACAGATGTCAGCTATAAACAAACTTCTTTTGAGAAGTTAGAAAATATTTTAAATCAGCTTTCTCCTATCTGGAAATATCATTTCATTTGTTGTTTTCATTTACTACTAAAGTGTTTTAGACTTGATCTTTGGTAAATGGATCTAGTTGAGTGGAGTAACATCTGGGCTAACAATCCCTAGGGGGAATGAACTGAGGGAATGTCCGTCCCCAGGGCTGGAGGGATATGTTACCAGCTAGAAGGTCACTTCTCGACTATGCTAGAGTCTGAGCATTTGCTGTATCGGCTTGCAGAGGAGACTCATGCGGAGCTGGGGCAGGAGGATCACTACAGCTTTTACACTCAGGCAGCACACTGGCTAGCTGTGCTCAGACAGCAGGATGACTTAGGCATGGACTCAAAGCAGCTGCCCTGCACCTTCCCAGGACAATGGAGAAGATAAGAGGAGCCAAGTGCCAGAAAAAGGACTTGTGCATAACAGTGTCCTTTGTACAGTCTACAGTCAGGTGAGTCGTGGCCCATAACCCTTACCTGAGCCTAAACATTTCCAACATACGTTGGAGCAGAGCAGGAACTGCTCAAACCCACACTCTGAGTGAGGAATTGCCAACCATTTGAGAATAGGAGGAGGAATGCAACTAGGAACTGGATAAGTTGTCACTGACCTGCAGCAGAGTGAGAGGAAGAGGAGTTGTGCTCCATCCTACAGCAGGATGCTCGCAGCACACAGCGGGCCAGAAACGACAAGTGGTGGAACAAGCCAAATGCTGAACATCAGCATCATCTGAGGAGCGGTTGTGGGAGATGAGCTGAGCTCTTGGCAAAGGAATCCAACATGGCCAACCTCCAGAAAAGCAGCAGCAACATCCCTTGAGGTAGTGGGCTTTTCGAAATGCCAGTGTTATTTTTCAGAGTGAAATGGATTAATGGTTAATTAGGTCACTGACTGCCTCGGGACCTGTACCTTAACCTTTGATAACCCTTATTCTGGGAAGTAAGTGTCAATTAGGGCTTATTTATAGGTGGCTGACCCTTTTAACCTGCACTGCTGTGTGGGAGATGCTCTTGATCTACGGAGAACCTAGGAAAAAGTGCTCTGTTTTTCTAGATAAAAAGATTGCAGAGAAATTATCTGTTTGGTTTTCATGTGCCAACATAAGGCTGAATCCAAAGCTGGCCAAGCTCTTCTAAGCCACTACAAAAATCAGTAACTGACATCTCCAACAGAAGATCCCCAGAATCTAGTTAGGATGTGAAACAAAAATTGCCCCTTGAGTTCTCCAGCAGTTTTATGTGTTCGTTACACTCATTGTTTCTGGTGGATGTTTAAGCATTCATTTCTGTTATTGCTTTCAGTGGAGTCTGGGCATCTGAAGCACCAAGTCAGCAGTTTAAAGACGTAAATTTAGGGGAGGACAGCTGAACGTTTCACTGAAGACTGCTACATAACCATGGACTGGAGAGAAATTTTACTGCAAGCATGACTTCAGGCGGGGTAAAGAGGAAAGCTTTGAAATGGTCTTGTTAATCCCCAGCTTCTACAAGTAAATCAGGTTCCAGCAAGTAGGGGCTTTGACAGATGTTCTCAAGAGAGCCTCAACAGAGAGGAATATACATCTTAGCTGCTCCAGTGTATCACAGCTTGAACTCCCAGGGAAGGTGGATTTGAACTGGGAGCTAAGCATATGGATGCATGTCATACTCTGCCATTCCTGTTGTACATAACAACTTCCCCTGGAAGACTGGAGAGACATCTGGGGACAATAAGGTCTTCAGCTGGCACCATGAGTTGAGACTGAGAAATTGCATTGGACCCTCAAGAGTTCAGGTCTGGTGATCTCTACATTAAACCTTGCATCAGAGCAGTGCAGCTGGTGGAGGATGATATGTCCTCAGAGCTTTTGTCTGCCTGCAGAGGACCACATCAGGGATGCTCTGGCAGACCCTGTGAAACCCCTTCACTTCCTTAGTGGTTCTTGTGGTGCACAGAAAACAAGATGCTGGTCTGATTCTCTCTCATGGCCCATGGAGCCAATCTGTTCCAACTGTGGGGAAAATCGGAGGTTGATCATCGCTTTCCCCTGGAAGAGTTGCTGGTGTGGTTGAACACTGAGCAGTAAGGCCCTCTGTCCCCTCTGCCAGGAGCAAGACAGTAAGTCCAAGCAAACAGTGAGGAGCAGAGGCTGATTCAAAGCTGGATATGGTCAGTGTGTATAAGACTAGATAAGGAGTGAAAGAAAACAGTTCTTTTTGATACACAGGTCCCTTGTAACTTCATGTAGAGGAAGAGTAAAAAGTTACACAAAGGCTGTCTAAAGAGAAACCTGGAGCTAAGCTGTCCACAAGGTACATAGAAGTAGAGATTTTGAAAGTAGGGATGCTTCTATGCCCTTCCCCAAGGTGTATGAGTGAACAGTGTACTCTGAGAAAGCAGCTGAGGTCTTTCTGTTTGGTGATGGGCTCAGACAGGGAGGAGGATGTCAGAATTCTCAGGCAGATTGGGTCTGTCACATCCTTTACCTTTTCCTGATGAAGTAACTTGTGGGTCACCTTTCTCTTGTTACTGACAGATAAAAGTAGAAGAGAAGGAAAAATCTGAGAAATAGCTGAGAAGTACAGTTGCTGCAAGAAGAGCAGAGATTGTGGTGTCCATGGAGCCACTTTCCAAGGTCAGGTTCTCAGCTGGGCTAAGACACCAGCATTCCTCCAGCTGTCACAGTTAAGCAAAGGTCTCTTTTGTGACGTCAATCAAAAAGTTTTCAATTATCTTTCAGGAAACTGGGTTTTATATTTGTTATATTCATGTATGAGCCTGTACGTGTAGATTCACGTGTAGATGTATGTATCTGCATGCACACAAACACATGCACACTTCTGTTATCTATGTATAGATATTTTTGTTTTCAAATAGATAAAATGGGCATAATCCCCAGCTGGAAAAAAAGCAGCACAGACCTGTGAACTGTCAGGGGGAGACACCTTTAGACAAGTTGAGAAAACATCCCATTTCATGTCCTTTCATTTTGTTTCATTTCCTATCAAATCTTAGTTAAGAAAACGTGAAAGAACAAACAGATTATGTTGTAAAGCTGATGCCCTCAGGATTTAGGGTACACTGTTCAAACTGATGGCTGAGATCCACAGCCCGTGTTCACTTACTAGCTAAAAAGGTATTCAATCACGTATGTATTTCTTGGAGCAAGATACCTGCTTATTTTGGAATTTGTACAGCTTCTCACACAAGAGCTAGTTTGAGTTTCTTTGCACGTGGCTCATACAGACCTAAAATAACAATTATGAGAGTATTTAGTTCTCTGTTTTGTAGCATTAGATTGAGGAGCCTATGCTGCTGTGACCTACAGAACCAAACGTGGAGAGACTGACTTAAAATCCCTCCTGGGTGCAAATATCCATTAGTTTTGATGTAAGAAATGACCCCAAACTAGAAGTGATTCCATATTACCTGAATGCCCATCTCCCAGTTTTTTAAGACTGTAGGGTCAACACTTCAAACATTTTATACTGTTGGCTGTGGAGTGCCAGTCTTCTAAGTATGAAACTGCCATCACTTAGTGAATATTCACCCCACCACACAAGGAATTACCCAGCCTTTACCAGGAGAGATCACTACTCAGATGGAGTTTTTCCCCATCCTGCAGTTTCACAGTCTTCATATTCCTGCTTGTCACTTCAGCACCCAATGTGGAAAAAATGCAGCTAATATGCCTTCCCAAAGACAGAGCAGGCTTGCAAAGACAAAAGCCCTCCTGGCTCTGAAGGTCTCTCACGGTGCAGAGAGAGAGGTGGAAGAAGGGAGATCCTCAGCCCAAATCCAAGCTGGTGGCAACAGGAATGCTCATCTTGGTTCCCAAGCAGAGTTGGCCATCAGGTTTATCAAGTCAATTCCTCTGCCTGTTTCTGGGAAATAATTCCGCAGTACTGTGCAGAATAATGTGTCTTATTTATATCTTAGTTACTATAATTCTTAGTGAAAATGGTTATGCGTTAAATGAACTTTTTGTACCTGCAGCTTTCACTCTGTCTTCTGAGATGTATCCCTTTGTCCATTGCCTAGTTACAGTCAGAAGGAACCCTTAGAGCACACCAAAGTGGAAAACATTCCCTCCCCAAGATAATAATAAGGGCTAAAGGGTGTAAGATATTATCTCAGGGCTGACCTATGGGAAACATTTGCTGTAGCTGCAAGGACTGGCAGAAAACAGCTTCTGAGGCTGGAATAACTCATGCTTGATATACAGAGACTGAAATGTCATACCACTGGCATGAAGAGATCCTCATGAATTAGGGTTGGCCAAAGTGTTCAAAAAGATGTCCCCAGCTTCCTTTGCAGAGCATCCCCCAGCTGGGTGGTAATAAGGAGCTGGGGGAAAAAGCCCTTTTAGCCTTTTTAGCTATCTCATTTCAACATTCACTTATTGCTGCATGCAAAATATGAATTGTAATGTCAGTCTCTTATCCATTAGAGGTTAAACGGTGTAAGAGTCGTTGTGAAATAATCACATTGGGCATTTCTGATCCAGCACACTTTCCATGTAACAGCTGACCTCCTCACAGACCTGAAACAAAACCAAGCATGTTTGAAAAATCTGAATCCCTTCACCCTGCATCTTGCATACGTTCACACAACCTTAATCCAGACTGAGCTCTGGGCGAGCACGGTACCTGAGCTGGCTGATCTAAACCCAGCAGAGACAGCTGTGATCCTTAGCCTGCACTGTTGCCCCATCCATCTCCCTCTGCTCTGCATGCCTGCACGGTGTCATTGCTTCTCCGCAGGCACAATGCTATTGTTGGTGCCAGGTACATGGCAGTGGAAATTGCAGGGATCCTTTCCACACTGGGCTCCAAGTCCTCCCTGTCGAGGGGCAACTGAAGGCCCTGAGGACCTTTGACTCAGTGATCAGCTTGAACTGCCCGGTGCTGGAGAACACTGGGGTGGATGTGTGGAAGCACACGCAGATACGGGCGTGCAGAGCAGCCCTGCGTCTTGTCCCATCCCTCCTGGAGAGGCAGGGCTGGGGTGAGAGCCAGTGTTTTGAGCGCCGCTTGCTGGGCCACAGCTTTGACGGCATCCCTGGCCCTGCAGCGTGGCCGCCGTTGCCTGTTGCAAGCACCACAGATGTCACACTCCTCGTGGTGGGGACCAGTCATCAGATGGTCTGTCACGCTACCAGTGACCGATGGGCAGGGTCTCCAGGGGTCCCATGGGTCTCTGGGGGTCCTGGGGGTCTCCGGAGCCTGCCAGGGGATGGTGTTTCCACTGTGCCCCCACAGTTGGGAACATGGCAGCTGCTGCTGTGGCCAGCACAGGCCCTCCCTGGGCATCACTGGTGGCGTGTCTCAGCCAGGGCGGGTGCCAAGGCGGCTGCCATTTCCCACGACAGGGCATGCAGGTGGATGCCAAGGGCCATGTGGTAGTGAATGAGTACCAGAACACCACCAGGAGAGGGCTCTACAGGGTCGAGGATGTCTGTGGGAGAGCCCTCCTCACCCCAGGTACTGTGGCTGTGCCCCCTCTCAGCAGCCCCTCGTCCCTGTGTTGTGCTGTGGCTCAGGCTCCCCGTCCTTCCCCACAGTGGCGACAGCAGCCAGCAGAAAGCTGGTGCACAGGCTCTTCAAGGGCAAGCAGGAGTCCCAGCTGGACTACCGTGACACCCCCACCGTCCTCTTCAGCCACCCACCCATTGACACCATGGGCCTGACTGAAGGTGTGGGCAGGCAGGGTGTGGGGGGCAGTAGCACAGGGGAAGATGCTGAGGACATGGCGGCTCAGAGCTGCTGGTTTGATGCTTGAGGAAGCAATCTGATCTCCCGCAAGCAGTCTGAGCCTTGCAAAATGTGCTTTAACTTCCTGTTTTACGGTACATCCCCTGCCTGCTGTGTCGCGTCTTCTGCTGCAGATGAAGATGTGGCCACGCACAGGAGAGAGGATGTGAAGATCTACAGCGTGTCCTTCACCCCCTCATACCATGCCGTCACCCAGAGGAAGTTTAAGTGCGTCGTGAAGCTGGTGTGCGCTGGCGAGGAGGACAAGGTGCATGGCGGGGACCAGGGGGACAACTGGGCGCTGCAGGGGGGTGGCGTGAGGATGGACACTGAGGGTGGCCTGGGGGCTCTGGCCCGCTCCCTTGTGATGTCCGAGTTCCGGGGCTGCCGGCCTGAGAGCAGGAAGAGGCCGAAACCGGGGCCCCCCCACCCGAGAGGAGCTGGGGAGACCGGGACCCCCTGCCACGCGCAGCCCGGGCAGGGACGCTCTGGAGCGGGGAGCCCCGGGGGGAGGGATGCCCGGCCCTCCCTGCCCTCGGGGACTCCGCTCCCTCCTCGGGGACACCCAGAAGCCCCAGGCGGAGAGAGCGGCCGGGCCGAAAGCGGTGGCGCCCCCCAGCAGCCGG